>SMSQ01006468.1:0-45557 GCA_019453375.1 Ctenoplectra terminalis
ATAATAACAATTTTTCTTTTCAATTCAAAAATCTTACTTTCGAGTAACCTTTTATTCCGATCCGATTCATCTCAGTCTGACCTACTTATACATCCCAGTTAATAACATCGCATTAGCAGAAAGACTGTTGGAAATGATAGAAACATGGAGACACACGCGAGACGTACATAAGGGAATCCGTTAATCGCCGTAGAAGTACCTTGATCCGTGGTACACTAGTTGCCATTGTGTCTCGTTGTCTGACAGGTCAGACGATAAATTGACTTGCTCAAATTAGTAGGTTTATCCCTGACGACACATTACCCAGAGGTAGTTTCAGGATCTACGGATAGGTGTATGGAATTAATCCGTAGCGTTCCCTTCTTCAATTTCTTTCCCCAGAGTCGCGCCATCGTTTATATTTATTCTGTCCGATCCTCTGTGCAGACTCGATCGGTCAGGAAAAGTCGGTTGAAAGATACGCTGGAAAGCGGCGGGCATTTCGATGAAATGTCAGCTACTACTGGCAAGAATAGGACGAGGAATTACGAAGGTGGAAACGTTGGTGAATATAGTATCTCTAAGAGAAACATGAAAGAGCCTGCGGGCTTGTTTAACGAGTAAAGTCAGTATGACCTTCTCCGTAGGTTTCCCTATCGGCCACGGAGCGTGGATCTAACAACTTTAAGACGAACTAACCAACCGCCTAACTCACAATAATCTATCTTACGCCCTTTTAATAAAGGTTCGTTTCACCAGAAAGGATTTCTGGCTTCCTCTGCCTCTCTTTTGCTTTTTCAACACTGACCGGATCAGTTTTGCTGGCTTCAACTAGCTTGGAAAACTTGTATTGGTAATAATTGAACTGCCGATTTTGACGCGAGTAAATATGCAAGGAATGTGTACTGTGGGGTAGATCGAGGCGGATCGAATCGCGGAATAAGGATTCGGGCAAGAGAAAGATTTCTAAGTTTGAAATATAATTTTTATTATTATTCTTTGGATTAGGTCGGTATTAATTTTGAGTTTATAACAGAGATATTGACTTTCTGAGTTTGGATTATTAATCTTTCGCTGTTAAACGGGAAATGATTCGATATGGAGTGGTGTATTCTATGTTGTCGGTGATGATGATTAAGAATAGAATTACCAAAAACCAGTCATCTTGACTGGTAATTTTTCATAGAATTTTTATAAATTGGCGCATTTTTAGGGATTTTCTATAATTTTTTGCAAAATACACAGAGAATAATTACCTTTATTATAAAGATTTTTTTAAATACTCATGATCTTTATTACTTTGCTACGAATAAATCTATTTTAATTGTCGATAGTTCTAGTGTTAAACTGTGGATTTTTATGCAAATTAATATTTTTGGGAATGTAAAATTTTATATATTAATATGTAATTAATGCAAATTTTATTTAAAATTAGCAAATGTTAGATGACTCATAGATGAAGATGAGAAAAAAAGAATTTAGAATTGTATAAAAGATTATTAAGAAACATTTCAATTAAAAATATATCAAAATACACGAAATTGCTTTTAATATTAATTTCTAATTAATAAGTGATTTGATACAGGTAAAGTAAAAAAAGTGATTCCAAACTTTTGGTTGGTAGTGTATATAATATATTTCGTATATATTAATAAGTAATTAATTTTATTTAAAATTAGCGAGTGTCCAATGACTCATAGACGAAGGTAAGAAAGAAAGAATTTATAATTGTATCATCTTAGGACGCTTTTCAATTAAAAATCTATCAAAATACACGAAATTGCTATTAATATTTATTTCTAATTTATAAAAAAATTAGTAAGAGATTTAATACAGATACGATCAATAAATTAGTTTCAAATTTTTTATCGGTAGTGTATATAATATATTTTGTATATTTTAATAAATAATTAATTTTATTTAAAATTAGGGAGTGTCCGATAACTCATAGACGAAGGTGAGAAAAAAAGAATTTAGAATCGTGTCATCTTAAGAAGCTTTTCAATTAAAAATCTATCAAAATACACGAAATTACTATTAATATTTATTTCTAATTGATAAAAAAATTAGTAAGTCATTTAATACAGATATCAAAAAATTTGAAACTAATTTTTTAATCGGTAGCATATATAATATGTTTCGTACATATTAATAAATAATTAATTTTACTTAAAATCAACAACTGTCCGATGACTCACAGATAAGGGTGTGTTTCCTCTTTTTTCGTCCTCACAATTCGCCAACTTTTGTTTATATTGGATTAATCGTATTTTCACAACTTTCTTCTTCTACATTATCTCGAGACTTAATAATAGAGTCCTTTCATTAACTAAACTAAACTTAGATACCAAGTTTCATTTCTCTTGGACGGTGTGTTAAAATGACATTGTGCTCGTGGTCTCATTTAGGTCCAATCTGGGTTATACAAACACTGTCTACTCTGAAAATGGTTAAATTGTGTCCGGCTATGTTTAAGTTTCATAAATCTATTGAAAACACTAAATCAAACTCTCGTTCCAACTTCTTTTATCGTTCTTAACAATAAGCGAAATGTACGTAATTTCTGCACGAAACGTTTAATTATAATATAGTAAGCGGTTCAAGGGTAATTGGTAAGGTAGAACAATTAAATTCTACGTTTACAATTTAGTTGGGGGTCATTCAATTTTCTCTTGGCTTGATTCTACTGCAGTTTCAGTATACCTCGTGCAATTTAACCCTTTCGCTTAGGAGGTTTCTGTCGAAAAACTTGGCCATAGTAAGGGTGGCATATGATACGTTCTCTCGGTATAACGATTCTTTCTTCTTTTATGCATTAAATCGTTTAATGTAATATATCCGCATACCATGAGTACTATTTTTCTCACTGTATACCGGCAATTTTCAAATACTGTACTAGTTACATAAAATAATGAATAGACTATAGACTCATAAAGACTATACTTACCCATAATATTCAATAATTGCGATATAATTTCTGTTTATTAATTTTTATTTTGAATTAAAATGGATAAATAGACTATAGACTCATAAGGACTATAGTTACTCATAATATTCAATAATTGCGATATAATTTCTGTTTATTAATTTTTATTTTGAATTAAAATAGATAAATAGACTATAGACTGATAAAGACTATAGTTACTTATAATATTCAATAATTAAGCGACTATAGTCACCCGTAGCATGCAATAGTCGATTCGCGAAGAGCAACTGCTGTCGCCAATAGTAGCAAAAGGGTTAAAGAGAAATCATTGCAATATAATTTCTATTTATTCATTTTAATTTTAAATTAAAATAGATAAATAGACTATAGTTACTCATAATATTCAATAATTAAGCGAGTATAGTCACCCGTAGCATGCAACAGTCGATTCGCGAAGAGCAACTATAGTCGCCAATAGTAGCGAAAGGGTTAAAGAGAAATCATTGCAATATAATTTCTGTTTATTAATTTTAATTTCGAATTAAAATAATTCGAAATATGAAATTAATACAATCTATAGCAAAGGTGAGGAACCTTTTTACTATTAGAGGCCACATTTAAATTAAGCAGCAATAATGGAGGACGCTATAATTTTTTTATATTTATTTAATTTGTATATAAAATTTAATATTAACCCTTTGCGGTCCGAGCTACGTTCGACACTTCAACTTAACCACTTCATATTCAATAACATACTTTTAAAAACTGTCAACAATTTAGCTGAATTTTCACATTTCTATTGCCAGTAAGATATCTAGATAGCTGAACGATAAATATCTAAACGATAAAACGGCTATTCAAACAAGATACTACACAATAAAAAAACCTACCATCACAAATTACGTTGATAATAAAAATCAGGTTTCCAAATTCTCCAAAATAAATGCTTCCTTCACCAATCATGATACAATTTATTGGACTTTATTTAGAACCTTTTACTTCCATATTCAATTAGTGACATGACATAGTTTCTATGTAAAATTCCCGGTCGAAGTGTTAAGTCACCGGACGCTTAACAAATTTGGAATAAAGCTTAATAAATTTAGCTGCTATGCCTATAAAACGACCCAACAATTCGCAACCATAAACAAACTATACACCCCAACAATATATCGAAGCTTTCGCTTCGATAACCACGATTCTCGGTCACGAATAAAGTTGAAAAATAATTCTGCTCGTAGTGTAAACTAATAACGACGTTTAAAAGCTCTATTATTACCAGCCTCATCTTTGTTCGTTATGAATGCTTCCGCGTATTGGACGCCACGAGTTGCCCTCTGGGCGAAGGAAAAGTATATAAAGGATAGCTGGAAATAAGATATAAGAAGAGAAAGAATAAGAAGAAGGGTGGAACGGAGAAGAGATGAAGAAAAGGAAGAACGGTCTTAGAACGCGGAAACTTTAGATCTTATAAGAAAAGTTAGTAGTTCGGCCTCGCTCAGTTCTTCTATTTCCCGTATACCGAGCTTCCTCCTTTGCCGCCGCCACCCGTTTCACCCGTCATGCCTGTGCTTCCTTTTGCTCCTTCCACGCTTCGACCTCCTAGCAAGCCTCCTTTTTCCTACGCCACCACCACAAACGTCTGCACCTTTCGTCAGGAGCATGCCCAACCAACAGCCTCGGTTCCCCCGTTCCTCCGGATATAATACACCTTTAATTTCCGGATTATAAAGTCCCGCTTGACGCGCCACGGTTAATTTACCGTTCTCACGCGCGTTTTCTGTCTGTATCTGTACGCGTGCACGTGAATGTATAATAGATCGGGTGTTAGAAAATTGGTAGGCTTTCGGAGGCTAAACAGAGCATCGCGTGGAAATTTTAACCGGTCCGGTTGGATTCGTACCGTGTGCTTCACCTTTTCACCGTTTCAACGGTTTATTGCTCTCGTGGCCATGGCCAGCGGCGGGCGGTTGTCTGCAACACTTAGCGTAAATCATTTTTTAATTTTGTTTCACCTTCCGTTTTCTCCGTGGTGTTTTTCTTTCTTTAGCGTGCGGGTTGGATGAGTTGAAATTAGTAGTCTGAGGACTTGTGAAATTAGAATTGTGTCGTTCGACACTGGATTTAGGAATCTCGTCGATTTGACGTAGGTCGGATTTGGCGGAGGAACTTTTGGTTCAAGCCATTTGGAATCTTCTTTGTAAAACGAAGAATTTTGCAAACTGTAGATCCTTTTCTTGATAATTACAGTTTTTCGTATTTTTGTACGGATTGTAAAGCGTACGTTAAACGGAAAATTATTTAACGCTAAATTTACGGAGTTAATTTGACTAATAAAAATTGGATTTAGGTAAAGTACACTAATAATATTACAAGAAATCTGTATTTTAATATTGGGTTGTTCGGAAAGTAATTTTGTTTTTTTATTTTGTGAAAACGAAAGACAATTTTCGTATAATGAAGAAATATTTTATTAAATTATATATTGGCCATTCTGGTCCAGCGCCTTTCGCCATCATTCGTGTTGTTATTCGCCGGTTTGCATCAACTAATTCTTTTATCTTGTCTTTATCAGCTTCAACCGGCCTTCCAGAACGCGGTGCATCTTCGACATCAAAATTTGCGGATCGAAATTTTGCAAACCAGTTCTTGCACTGGCGTACCGTCAACACATCTTCTCCATACACATCGGTTAATTTCTTTCTGGCTTGAACACCATTTTTACCTTTTCTATAGTAAAAAAGTAAAATATGACGGAAATGCTGCTTATCGCTCTCCATGTTTAAAAGGGCACCAATCAAAAACTACTGCCTAGAATCAAATGGACTTTTTCACACACAAACCTTGCTATATCAGCTCTCAAAACATATGATGATTATGCGGCTTAAGTGTGAAGTTGGGTGCAAAAAAATACAATTAAATCCTCTATCGGGAAAAAACGAAATTACTTTACGAACGACCCAATATATTCATCAGAACCTAGCGAGAAAAAATTGTGGGGTTCTGTCATATTTTGTTTTACATCGAGCAACTTTTATTTAACCCATTTGCGTCACGATTTAAATTGCAGGGACTCTCAAATTGTGGTCTGAGATTGTTGCAAGATTCGTTAGCGTCCTCACAATTTAACCCCTTTAAATTTGACGAGTTAGAATTATTTTAGAAATATAAAATATGAAATAAAATTTTTTAGAATTAGAATATTTAGTGTTGATTTTTTTGATTATAAAAATAATTCATAATTAGAGACTGAATATGTTACATCATAAACATCNCATTCTGGTCCAGCGCCTTTCGCCATCATTCGTGTTGTTATTCGCCGGTTTGCATCAACTAATTCCTTTATCTTGTCTTTATCAGCTTCAACCGGCCTTCCAGAACGCGGTGCATCTTCGACATCAAAATTTGCGGATCGAAATTTTGCAAACCAGTTCTTGCACTGGCGTACCGTCAACACATCTTCTCCATACACATCGGTTAATTTCTTTCTGGCTTGAACACCATTTTTACCTTTTCTATAGTAAAAAAGTAAAATATGACGGAAATGCTGCTTATCGCTCTCCATGTTTAAAAGGGCACCAATCAAAAACTACTGCCTAGAATCAAATGGACTTTTTCACACACAAACCTTGCTATATCAGCTCTCAAAACATATGATGATTATGCGGCTTAAGTGTGAAGTTGGGTGCAAAAAAATACAATTAAATCCTCTATCGGGAAAAAACGAAATTACTTTACGAACGACCCAATATATTCATCAGAACCTAGCGAGAAAAAATTGTGGGGTTCTGTCATATTTTGTTTTACATCGAGCAACTTTTATTTAACCCATTTGCGTCACGATTTAAATTGCAGGGACTCTCAAATTGTGGTCTGAGATTGTTGCAAGATTCGTTAGCGTCCTCACAATTTAACCCCTTTAAATTTGACGAGTTAGAATTATTTTAGAAATATAAAATATGAAATAAAATTTTTTAGAATTAGAATATTTAGTGTTGATTTTTTTGATTATAAAAATAATTCATAATTAGAGACTGAATATGTTACATCATAAACATCCTCGTCCTCGATGTGTTAACACATTACGGACGGATCACGAGATATCTCGTATTTCGTTTCTTTCGATTAATAAAAGTAACAAGTAATTGTAAATGAGAATTTAAAAACATCCACTTCGGCAAAAAATGGAAACGAAGATCCATATTTACCGTAAGTATAATTGTTTTTTTTTTTGTTTTTTTTTATTAAGAGTTTATTTTAGAGTGGTCACATTAACATTGAAGTCATTAGTGACCACTGAACGATACATGGCTGTTACAATGTTACAATATTTTCGAAAGTGAGATATACATTTTATGTGTTTAACCCATTGACTGCCATATTTAGAGCAACTGGGTATTAAGGTTTTATTTTAAAGAATACATGAAATTTTACAAAATATAATAATATTAAGTTTCTGATATAATATTCTAATGGAATTTAGAGTAATTTTTATTGAAAAAAGACACTAATAATTCTTAACTCAAATAGTTATTTGAAATTAGTCTAAAATTGCAGCGCTACGAGATATCTCGTAGTTGTCAATGGTTTAAAAAATTCTAGTCTCCTACGGGTGTTGTCGGGATCGTTTAAGTTGGATCTCATGTCCGCCTTGAATCAAATTTTGTTATCAGCTATTCGTGGGTTGTAAAACTGTACAAGTAAAAATTTTATTCGGGTATAACTTCATCCCATAATAAGATTTTCAAAAAAGTTGCTGGTCTTCGATGCGTTAACAGAACCGCAGTGAAACTTCTGCCTGATCGCTGCAATGTTCCCGAACTGCATTTTTATACCCGTTTAATGTGAAATAATTTTAATTCGGAAAATTTTCCGTCGCTTTCATAACTCCGAACACATTCAATCGAATAATTTTTATTACTCCACCCTTTATGGAACTTATTATATTTAATTATTGTAGAACTCTGTGAAAGAGGTTTTCATAACTGGAAATACAATTTTTTTTTTTCTCCGTATCGACGTTGGCAACGTTGCTCATTCCAGTTTATAAAAATTTTATAAAAGCTCGAAGAATGTCGTGCTTAACAACTTGCACCGAATTATTCATTTTTAAAATTACAATGAACAACAAATTTCCTGCCGCGGCGCACCGCAGAGTCTCGACTGAAGCTCTTTTCCTCCTAAAATCGTTTAAAACTCCCGACTAATTTTTAAATTCTTCTTCGACAGCATAATGGAGGCACGAAGAAGTTTGTCTTGAGGAATAATGACTACGTAGCTTAATAAGATAAAATGATCAAAAAGTTGCTCGGTTCTTGTCATTAGCAACAGACTTAGCCCAATTTTTCGGTACGCTGCACAGTGCGCCACTTACATGGTGATTTGAAATTAAAATAAAAGAATACACGCGACGCGGTAATAATTCACATTTTCGTGCTAAAAATTGCTTCGATCCAAGTTCTATTGCATAAAGACGGTAATTATATTAAAAATTATATTAAAATAATAAAGAGTAATATTAATCCTTCACAATTCGCTTCCATTTCGCTCCCGTTCCTTTCAGTTTCGTAATATAAATCACGTTCTTTTCGATTAAAAATAAATTGCATCGATTTCTATCCACGTATATATGTTACTAAATTTAAAAGTACGAAAATTGATGCAAATTCGACAGAGATTTTGGAATAAAGTATTGTGGGATAAAATATCGGCTCGGTGTGAAAAAGGTTAACCCTTTGGCGACACGCATAATTTTCTTCAGAGATTATATTTTTAATCAGATTCTATATTCTCGTCATTTCGAACGCTTCTTTTATCCTAAAATAAAAGTAAATTAACAAAATAAATAAGAAATCGTAAACATTTATAATTGAAGTGATGTTTGCTTCATCTGGCGAACGGATTCGATTATTCATATATCCCTCGCTTTTTACTTGTCTACGCGAGTACGTATGCGCATGATGCGAGCGCAATGCATAATTTTCGTATAACTAAGATACATATATATAAAACGTTTTGAGTAATAAATATGTAAGATTAATTTGTTAACCTTTTTCGTCTTCAATATTGTTTGTTCATCATAAGTATAAATTTATATCTGCAATAAACATTGGGTTATGTAATTAAAAGAAAAGATTATTTTAATATCCATCCATTTCAATAATTTTCTTTTTTTTTCTTTCCAAAAGAACGCTTTAGGTTTTCGCAACAGCCCTTTGAAGCTTAACACATTTCAAGCGGGTGTTTTCTCGCCAAACTCTCTCCATGTAGCGCGCAAAATTACTTGCGCATAAAATAGCTATAACTGTTTAGCTGCGGGTTATTTTACAATAAAATTTCCAGTTTCTTTTTAAAAATTCATTTCTTTATTCGTTGTAAAAAAAAATAAAAATACTTTCTGAAAAATAGGAAATGAAAAGAAGTAAAAAATTTTAACAATTCTTCACCGTCACATTCCATTCCATCATTGTCCAATTTTAGGAATTTACTAAGAAATCACTTTGTTGTGAAATCACTGTCTAAAAAAATCACTTTGTCACCGAAAAATATATAATTCATGGAAAACGAGTTTTGTCGTTTCCCGCGCTTTAACATATCGAAGACCAGCGACTTTTTTGAAAATCTTACTATGGGATCAAGTTACGCTCGAATAAAATTTTTACTTGTACGCTTTTACGAAATATTTATACCTACGGTAAATAGGGATCTTCGTTTTAATTTTCAGACGAAGCGGTCGTTTTTGAACGCAACTTCTCATTTATAATTACTTTTCACTTTTATGAATTGAAAGAAACGAAATACGAGATATCTCGTGATCGGTCCTCAATGTGTTAATAACAATATGCACAAAACGAGTCTAGTCGTTTCCCGCTTAACTCTTTGAGGCACAGGATTTCAGATCAAAAGTAGACCCATGTTGCACAGGAATTTTATCGGATTTTAAACGAAACAAAATTGGTATATTTTTATTAATAAAGGTATAACATCATGTAAAAACGTAACAGAATGGTAATAAAAGTTAATTAAATTGTTAGTGCAATAAACCTTCCGTTTATAACAATTGGTCAACCGTTAATCGCGTGTTGAATGTTGCCAACACAAGGAATAGATTTGTAACATTGTTTGAGTACATTGCCAACTGCTTTACATAAATAACGCGAAATATAAACCTATGCACATGCAGCTACTGCAAGATTTCGAGGTGGGACTAAAAATGTCCCACCATGGGGTGAAATACATCAAAAAGATGGGACACTTTTAATCCCACAGTACCTCGAAGAGTTAAGATGTGTTGAAAAAATTCTTCGAGTGCAAAGGGTTAATATCTGGGGTGAAGTAAATAAATAAAATGGTAGCGAAATATAAAGAGAATATTTCGCAAACAGCCTTAAGACGATACGATTTCATTGCTATCGGTGGTTCTGTGGGTGCCAGGGGATCGGAAAAAGAAGCGAAAGAAAGGGTAACCGGTTGGTCAAGAAGCTAAAAGTTTCTGCCGTGGCTTCGGTATAAACTACCGGGGAAAAGAGAAACACTTTTATCGAGCGCCAACACTCGCCGAACTTGCTCGCGAGATAGAAGAACTCTCGGGAACTCAACACTTGAACTTCAACCATTTAATGTACCTGCTGCGTGCATGTATCTGGGTACATGCTACGTACTGTCTATGGAATATACTGGTTGGGGAAGGTATGGCGAAATGCAGATAATAGTATTCGATCTAGATACGCATTAGACGCGGTTCGATGGACATTAACGCTCGAACCGCGGATGTTATAAAAATATTATTAACCTTCATGGGTTCCGATTAGAAATAATTCGGATTAAATAATTTTACTTCTTTATTTACTATATTAACAGTAAACATACAGACGATTAAAGTAGACCTATTTGTACTCAAAGAAATAAAAATGGTAGGAATTGTAAAAAAAAAAAAAAAAAATACAGAACGTAAGGAGATTTACTTATTTTTTTCACAGAAAATCACGAAAAATTTCTCGAACCGAATCGTTGTAAATTTATATAATTTCTATGAGAAATTAAAAGCCGGTTATTTTGACCGGTTATGGTAGTTTTAGTGTTAATATCTCAGCGAAATTATGAAGGGGTTGTTCTTCTTTTTTTACTCGTAAATTTATATTTAAAAGAAACATATTGTTATTACTATGCAATTAGAAAGATTTAGAATTAGAATTGCTATGCATCTATAATTTTAAATTAAATATGTATAATTTAGATATTATTGTAATAATATTAATAAATTTATTTAATATATCTTCAGTTTTGATTTTAATAATAATATTAAGATTGAAATTTATAAAGTTAAAATTAAATCCTATAAGACAATTAATCTTTTTAATTATTTATATTACATTAAGTAGATTTGTAATATACTTTAATTCTGAAAATATTTTTAATTCAATATTAATTATAATTATTTTTGTTAGAGGTGTAATAATTATATTTTCTTATCTTGTTAGAATAATTAATAATCCTAGCAGAAAAAAATTGGAAAGTGTTAGAGATATAAGATATTAATATCGTTTTCGTTGAATGACATTGACACCCGTTTGGTTGTTACCAGGCATTCAACAAATGTTTATCAAAAGTAGTTAAGTTCAGTTTGCCTCTGTCGACACGTTCTCGCAATCCCGTTCAATCTTCACATAATTTATTTATTGTAAAAAGTGTTCGCTTCGATCCTCTACCTCTAACAGAAAGAAATGAATTATTTTACAGTAGGACCAAGGCGAATTGGACAGCGAAAGAAAATAATAGTAGAAATTTAGAAAGTTAACTTTTTTGTTATAAATTGGTTAAATCTTTTAAAATCTTTAAAATCTTTCTTTTGACCGAATTCTTATTTTATATACGCGCTCTGCAGGAAACGAAGCGAACAGAATAGGAACGTCACGGATGTGACGCGATGCACAGAAGAAGACCTATAAAACGTGACGGCACACGAATAGTAAAATAAGTTTTATCGATATTTAAAACAGTTAAAACTTAATGTTTACGAGGAAAACTGTAACGTGCACAGTATAACGTGTACACACGTTCGTTCCGCCATGTACAATCATGCAATATCAAAAAAATAACAGACGATTTAAATATACCTATTTCTGCTTAAGAATTCAAAATAATAGGTATTTGAAAAAAAAAATATATATATAAAATTCAAGGAAAAAAAGAAAAAAATTCTTAAAACTGCACCGTTGTAAATTTATAGAATTTTATATGAGAAATTGCAATCCAGTCGTTTCGACCATTTACACCGTAATGGAGCAAAATGGACACTAAATAATATAATAATATATTGTAAAATATAAAATACGGACAAATTTTTGGGACAACCTGCTGTTATAAATATTTTTCGTGTAATTAAAACAAAAAAAGAAGGATATTTATATACATTGATTTATTAAAATGACACCAGTATTATTAAGTTAAAAATGTCGACGGTTGTTCGGAATTATACTTGTTTTAAAGAAACCGGTCGATACTAATCTATAGGTTATTGTGAGCTAAAATATCCGCACAATGTATTTAACGAAGCTCTTTAAGTTTTAATAGATTCAATGACCCAATTTTGAGCTTCTGAAGGATAAAAGTACGGCGACGCGGTGGTAGATAGAAAAAACTTTCGAATCAGCGGAAGAAGCAAGTGAAAAATCGATTCAACCTTCTCTTCGGTATCGTGCGAGTCGATATTCGTTGACTTTAGACAAAGAATTTAGAAAATTTTTTAAATTACTTAAAATGAAATTCGTATGCGTGTGGGTGAAAAGAGTGTGCGCGATTTAGAATAATGAAAACTGGCATAAACCGGCGCTCCACTAGTGTCGCTGTGTATAATTTTCTTCAGAAGTTAAGTTTTACGTTATCTTTTGAATTTTCGTCGATTAAACTCTTTCTTTTTTATTAGAAACGAAGCAGATTAATGAACAAAAAATTGTACGTATTTATAAATTCTTTTTTCTTTTCAGTGCTCTCAGAATTGGAACAGCTCTTGGTATACTAATCGATAAAGTTTTTGTTAATGTAACAAAGATATGCATAGCAAAGTTTAAGTATATTGTTTGATGAACGATGGCAGATCGTATGTAAACGAAGATATAAATAATTCTGTGGTACAGAAAACGTCTGTACACGCCTTAACAGATGATTGCTTCATTTTTAGAGACGCATATACACTGCGGTGCGTAACTATAACACCGGCTAAATTTTTAACTGTTCCAGAATTTAGATTGAAAATTCAGAAAAATTAATTGTAAAAATTGAGAGTGTATGAAAAATAATCGACTTTAAATTAATTTTTATTTAAATTCTCCTTTTGTACAATATGATACAATCAAAAGTGTGAATTTTCACTGTCGCGTAACAATAGCACCGCATCAATAAAATCAACGATAAATAATTTTAATATCTCGTAGGACCACCTTTTTTTCTAATTACCTCGAAAATTGTGTCTGGAACGCTATCAATAAGTTTCCCAAATATATCTCTACTTATTTCGTTACTTATTTTTATCATTGCATTTCTAAATTAGTAAATAACAACGCCGGTGCTATAGTTACGCAACAGTTGAAAATCACATTTTCTATTATATCGTTTTGTACAAGAGGGCAATTTAAATGTGACTTAGTCTACAGTTCATTTTTCTCATACTTTTTCAATTTCTACGATTAATTCTTTTCCACTTTTAATCTAAAGTCTAAAACAGCTAAAAATTTAGGCGGTGCTATAGTTATGCACCGCAGTGTATACGATCCTCGTAGCGAAAGGGTTAATAGTCCTGTGAAACTTAAAAAAAAATTTAGGATTCCAAATGTTCTGTTTGCAATCCTGTGAAACTTAAAAAAAAATTGAGGATTGCAAACACTTAATGTATTCATTTATACTCAATTATACAAATGACTCATTTATTACACATACCAGAAACATGCAGCTAACATTCAAAATACGAATAGTAAAAAATATATTTTCAAAATCCTTTAATCATACGACAAATTTATTAGATTCCATTTCTCTGCGTATTTCTGCGTATTCGTACAATAAATAGATCAATTATATTTATTAATCAGTCACAGCACTTAAAAAATGCTATCAACTACTCAATCGACACTAACTCTGCGTATTTCTGCGTATTCGTACAATAAATAGATCAATTATATTTATTAATCAGTCACAGCACTTAAAAAATGCTATCAACTACTCAATCGACACTAACTCTGCGTATTTCTGCGTATTCGTACAATAAATAGATCAATTATATTTATTAATCAGTCACAGCACTTAAAAAATGCTATCAACTACTCAATCGACACTAACTCTGCGTATTTCTGCGTATTTCTGCGTATTCGTACAATAAATAGGTCAATTATATTTATTAATCAGTCACAGCACTTAAAAAATGTTATCAACTACTCAATCGACACTAACTCTGCGTATTTCTGCGTATTCGTACAATAAATAGATCAATTATATTTATTAATCAGTCACAGCACTTAAAAAATGTTATCAACTACTCAATCGACACTAACTCTGCGTATTTCTGCGTATTCGTACAATAAATAGATCAATTATATTTATTAATCAGTCACAGCACTTAAAAAATGTTATCAACTACTCAATCGACACTAACTCTGCGTATTTCTGCGTATTCGTACAATAAATAGATCAATTATATTTATTAATCAGTCACAGCACTTAAAAAATGCTATCAACTACTCAATCGACACTAACTCTGCGTATTTCTGCGTATTTCTGCGTATTCGTACAATAAATAGGTCAATTATATTTATTAATCAGTCACAGCACTTAAAAAATGTTATCAACTACTCAATCGACACTAACTCTGCGTATTTCTGCGTATTCGTACAATAAATAGATCAATTATATTTATTAATCAGTCACAGCACTTAAAAAATGTTATCAACTACTCAATCGACACTAACTCTGCGTATTTCTGCGTATTCGTACAATAAATAGATCAATTATATTTATTAATCAGTCACAGCACTTAAAAAATGTTATCAACTACTCAATCGACACTAACTCTGCGTATTTCTGCGTATTCGTACAATAAATAGATCAATTATATTTATTAATCAGTCACAGCACTTAAAAAATGCTATCAACTACTCGATCGACACTAATCTTTTTAACAGAATTTGAACCAGCGTTTACAGAATTGTCGCTAATGACCCAGATGTCGATGCGACGTTAAACCGCCATATATATAAAAAGAAGTGTATAAAAACGAAGTAAAAAAAAAAAAAGAAGTGATTTACTCAACTCTCCCCCGGTGTAAATATTAATAGAGAAACATTGGATCATTTAGCGATTCGTAAGCACTCGACTGGAAGAGATGGAAATCAATAATGGGCGTTAGTGAAACATAGAATTCCGTGTACAATCGGAAATGCCATGGAGTGGTGATCAAACTATTGTCCGTATCCGACATGCACTTGACCGAGTATAGCTAGCACTAGAAGAGGGGAAGATGTAGAAGCAACCAACCTACGGAGAAACGGTCATTAATTAATTAGTCCCCGAATCGGCCAATCATCGGTCTCCCGCTAGATCAATGAACCAAATCGAATCAAATGATGATTACTGATTACAGAGTTGGACCAGTCGAGATACTGCGTGCAGTCGATGATACCAAAGGTTAATAGATTTTCTCCAACGGTTTAATCAATTTAATAGCGATAACATCGTTTAAGTTCGGTAGCGTACTCTGACAACGAAATTACTGGCCGTTTGAAGTTGTAAACGCTGATTGGGAAGAATGCAGGGTTTCTCATTAATACCAACAAGGTTCCGTCGATTTCGATGAAATTTTTGTGCGATAGAGATCACGAAAAGAATATTAGACGCGTGCTCTTTTTAAATCGGCCGTGGTTCATTTTGAAAGAGTGATATTAGTCCTGAAAGTAGGGTGAACAGTTTTTGAAGAAATTAATTTAAAAAAAAAAAATAAGCGAACCTTGTATGTAAACTTTCTCTTTATTTTCAATAGTTTTCGAGATGCACTGTTAAATAGTTTTTTAACCCCTAATTTGAGGGTTGATAAGATACCTTCGAAATGATGGATGGTACAAAAAATAGGCGTCTGTATTTTTTTGAGATTTATATCTGTTGGAGGTAGATGATTTGTTTTGAAAGAGTGATATTAGTTCTGAAAGTAGGGTGAACAATTTTTGAAGAAATTAATTATTTTTTTAAATAAGCAAACGGTGTATGTAAACTTTCTCTTTATTTTCAATTGTTTTCGAGATGCACTGTTAAATAATTTCTTCAACCCCTAATTTGAGGGTGGATAAGATACCTTCGAAATGATGGATGGTACAAAAAATACGCGATATTTATATCTGTTGGAGGTGGATGGTTTGTTTTGAAAGGGTGATATTAGTCCTCAAAGTAGGGTGAACAGTTTTTAAAGAAATCCATTTTTTTTAAACTTTGTACACGGTTGGATTCGACCTTAAAAAATAAGCAAACCGTGTATGTAAACTTTCTCTTCATTTTCAATAATTTTCGAGATGCACTGTTAAATAGTTTTTTAACCCCTAATTTGAGGGTTGATAAGACACCTTCGAAATGAAGGATGGTACAAGAAATACGCGTCTAATATTTTTTCGAGATTTATATTTTTTGGAGGTAGAGAATCGAAAGGAACACTTTTTGTATGATAAATAAATTGTATCATAATAGGAAGAATTAACGATATCACGATGACAGAGAGAACCGAACTAACTTCATTAAATAAACACTGTTCAAACGCAATATAGAAATAGACAGGATAGTAAGGAGTGCAATAAAAGGGGAATAAAAGAGTAAGATAAGATATGAATGAGAGTAAGAAAGTGTGTGAAAATTTTGTAAAAATAGGATATCATAAACCAACTCCAATTCTTAGCTGTAAGTCTGAACAAAATAAACATACTACTTCGTTTAATAAAATAGAAACAGATTAAAAATTCCAATACCAAGCATCGACACTAAATAATTTTACCATTTTTTAAATGTTTTTTATTCCAAACATAACAAGTAGAATTTTTGTCTTTTTTTTTTACGAAACGTTCTTTGGAACGTAGCATTGAAACAGAATATCGCGCAACTAACTCGTCCTTAGCATACGTCGAAGCAAACCGATTTTATTATTCTTAACATCTCTTGAAGGAAGAACGAACAAAAAGGAGGAATTGTTCAGTGGAATGTGACAGCGGCAAGGTGAAGAGGAACGTTGGGAAAGATCAGGATGCCCTAACGGGTGACACTGCTACGCTTATTTGACACTTCGAACGACAAACGGCCACCTTATTACCTTCCCATCGTCCTTGTTCTCGGTCGCATCGCCCTCTTGATAGCCCCGAAGAAATCGATTTCTGAAGGACCACTCTGACACCTCCTTGGACCAGGAATTCATTTTGAAAAGAATTTTGATACGGGTTCCAGCGAGCAACTTGCATCCTTCCGCCATGCAATATTCAGCCGGAAAACTTCGTATTTCTCTGTCGAATAGTTTGTCTTTTTTCTATACGTCATAAAATCTGAAGAAATCCAAGGAGAAATTTATTAAAAAGTATCATTAGCGATATAATTGTTAGATCATCGTCTGTCCCACATTTTCCTAACTCGATTGATTTTATGGAGCAAAAAAAAAGGATAAAGAGAATGGTTAATTGAATGGAAGTTGTTCGTTTAGTAACGAAATTTTTATATATTCAGACGAGAGATTTTAGTTTGAGAGTATCAAAGATTGAAAAGAAGTTAACCCTCTATGGTTTTGTGCGAGTTAAAAGTTACAAATTAATGTATCTATATTTTAAAAAATTTGTTTCATCTAGTTGTCACTGTTCTATTAAATTTGATTACTGTATTACCGTGACGACGTCACGATCCATCTGTGGCAATTATTAGTGGATAGTTTCTCGCTTCGATTTGAAAATTTTTTAGTCAATATTTGCTATAAAGATTGTTTCTTACGACTACACTGATACGGTAATACAATTTACTTATACAGTAATAAATAAACATAATCGAATTTAAGAGATGCAGATACACGAGTATGAAACTTTTAAGTCACACGACGCTACAAAGTGTTAACTCTCTATGGGATCGTGTGACTTAAAAGTCACAAACTGATGTATCTATATTTTAAAAAATTAATTTTATTCAGTTATCTCTGCGCTATTAAATTTAATTGCTTTATTACTGATGTATCTATATTTTAAAAAATTAATTTTGCTCAGTTATCGCTGCACTATTAAATTTGATTACTGTATTACTGATGTATCTATATTTTAAAAAATTAATTTTGTTCAGTTATCTCTGCACTATTAAATTTGATTACTTTATTACTGATGTATCTATATTTTAAATAATTAATTTTGTTTAGTTATCACTGCGCTATTAAATTTGATCACTGTATTACCGATGTATCTATATTATAAAAATTAATTTTGCTTAGTTATCACTGCACTATTAAATTTGATTACTGTATTACTGATGTATCTATATTTTAAAAAATTAATTTTGTTTAGTTATTTCTGCACTATTAAATTTGATCACTGTATTAGTGTAGCGACACCACGATCCATCTACAGTAATTATTAGTTAAAACATTTTTAAATCAAAGTGAAAAACTGTAAGCAATCGTAATTTTTTCTCCGATAAGCAGACAAAATTCGGACTACAGAGGGTTAAAACAAAGATTTAAAATGCGTAAAAAAATTATAGGAAAATAATACGAATCGATTTTTCATACTGATTTTATTTGTGGGTTTTCAAAATTGTAACCAAAGGGACAAAAAATTGAAGAAGATATATATATGTATTAAGCCGTGAAAATTTGAATTTTTCCAAGCTGCGTGGACTCTATTAGAGTTCATTTTATTTCTTTTTTGCAGACGATATTTTCATCCTGTATCCGAGAGAATACAAAAATGTCATGATGCTGTCAACTTCACTTTGCCCTCAGGTTCAGTGGAACAGAACTGTACGAAGTTCGTGTGCAATTTATAAGTTAACACGATTGTTAATATATTGACATAAAACTAATTCAGCATGGTTCTATGTAACGCGAGAAATAAAAGAAATCAAATATTATCTGCTCGATTTTAAAAATAACAATTTGACATATGAAACTTTAGTTCCCTTCTTTATTTCATCGAGTCTCACAAATGATAATGGCTTCTTTATGCAAGGTACACTCTCATCTAGAATGGATAGGAAGGAAGAAAGAGAAAAAGAAAAAGAACAAGAACAAGAGAAGAAGAAAAAGAAACACGAAAGGAAAAAAAGTGCAGAAGACAAAGAAAAATAGAAGGAAAAAACGAGTATCTTTATGGCCCTTTGTTAACAAATTTTTAATAAATTTATTACTTAATTACTTGACAAATTTAAAATAAAGAAATGGTTATATTTCAGTCATAAAATAAATTTACCATTCACTTATTTTATTTTTTTTTTTTATTAAGAGTTTATTTTAGAGTGGTCACATTAACATTGAAGTCATTAGTGACTACTGAACGATACATGAGTGGCTGTTACAATGTTACAATGTTTTCGAAAGTGAGACATATCATTTTATGTGTTTAACCCATTGACTGCCATATTTAGAGCATCTGAGTATTAAGGTTTTATTTTAAAGAATACATGAAATTTTACAAAATATAATAATATTAAGTTTCTGATATATTGTAATCTGGAATATTGTAATGGAATTTACAGTAATTTTTATTGAAAAAAAAACACTAATAATTCTTAACTCAAATGGCCATTTGAAATTAGTCTAAAATTCCAGCAGTACGAGATATCTCGTAGTTGTCAATGGCTTAAAAAATTCGAATACTTTGTTTCTACCACAGCGAACCATAAATTGAAAAATAAAAATACGTGTGACGTAAAAGTTACAAACTGATGCATCTATATTTAAAAAAATTAATTTTGTTTAGTTATCTCTGCGCTATTAAATTTGATTACTTTATTACCGATGTATCTATATTTTAAAAAATTAATTTTGTTCAGTTATCTCTGCGCTATTAAATTTGATTACTGTATTACTGATGTATCTATATTTTAAAAAATTAATTTTGTTCAGTTATCTCTGCGCTATTAAATTTCATTACTTTATTATGGATGTATCTATATTTTAAAAAATTAATTTTGTTCAGTTGTCTCTGCACTATTAAATTTGATTACTTTATTACTGTAGCGACACCACGATCCATCTACAGTAATTATTAGTTAAAACATTTTCAAATCAAAGTGAAAAACTGTAATCGTAATTTTTTCTCCAATAAGCGGACAAAATTCGGGCTATAGAGGGTTAACCTTACTATGTTCTCAAAGATTTATTCGCTTCAACAGATTATGATTCAAATAAAATAAAGACACTCTGTATTCGTGATAAAATCTAATTTTAACTTTAACTGTAATTTCAGTTTACAAGTTTCAATATTATACGTATGAAATTTAATCATTCTATCGATTATACTTTTCTACGTTCTGGACGCACAAATTAATTACAAATAAACTCAAATATATTCGAATATAGAAAAAAATTGGTTTTCACCCGTTTTAGGATTAGAGATTGTAATATAAACTCGTCAATTGGTGCTTATTATCTGCAAGCATTTATAAATGTTTCGTTTTTCAGCGTAGAGCAACGAAACGTGGGATAAAAATATCTGAAACATATCTGGAACATGATAGGAAACGTAGAGCTTGGATACCAAGCATCACTTGCTGCCGACTGAAAATTTACGATGCGTGTAATTCGAGGCCGGAGTTTTGCTTCCACCTCAAACGGTGCTTAAGTAGTCAGTACAGAAAATTAGTGGCAGAGGATTGAGGATTTAAAAATTATGTAATTAGATGAATGTGTTTTAAGCTGTTATTTGTCGTATTTTTTGTCCGCGTCAAAGTCGTTTTATCGGTATGAAAATTTTAACATTCAACGGTGAATAATGAATTGAGAAGTTACTTTTTGTAATTTAAATAAAGGGAAAAGTATCATATAAATTGAGAGATATTAAGTATTTAACATAGATACGTTTATAAAACTTCAAAACAGGTTTTTCTTTTAATTATTTCATTATTTTGTTGTCAAATGAAATAACTGTGAATTTTATTTTTTGAGCAAACTTCTCTGGAAATAATTTTTCAAACAATTTTGTTATTCTGTTCTGTCAACTGCATCAGAAATACACATTTCTTTACCGTGTTTTGTATGCATATTATTAAAAAATAATGCACATTTTACATATCGCTGATTGACATTGACAGCAGCATAAAATAAAAAATGTAAAATGTTGGAGAGGCTTTTTTAAAAATTTATTTTCTTGAAAATATCAAACAGATGCCTTATTAATTATCGTATATAATTATTAATTAATTTTCTGTGATTTTTGGAAAATTCAAATAAATAGAAACATAATATACAGATAGTTTTTAGTAACAGCTAATTTGAATTTTTTTTTAGTCGTGCCACTATCGATGCAATCAATTAAACAATTATTAAATAATAAATTATTTCTATAATACAATACAGAAATATAATATAGAAATAACTAATCATCAATCATCTATCAGTCGTTAAATAATAATCAATTACTTTGTATATTTCTATTTGAATAACATATTCTTATAATTTTCATAACAAATTGTCTATATATTTCTACGGAATATATTACACGAATAGAAATATATAACACAATTGATTTCGAAAATAATAAAAATATTATATAATAGAAATAATAGAAATAATAGAAGTTATAGAAATTATAGAAATTATAGAAATAATAGAAATTATAGAAATTATAGAAATTATAGAAATAATAGAAATAATAGAAATACTAGAAATAATAGAAATTATAGAAATTATAGAAATTATAGAAATAATACAAATAATAGAAATTATAGAAATTATAGAAATTATAGAAATTATAGAAATTATAGAAATAGTAGAAATAATAGAAATTATAGAAATTATAGAAATAATAGAAATTATAGAAATTATAGAAATTATAGAAGTAATAGAAATAATAGAAATAATAGAAGTAATACAAATAATACAAATAATACAAATAATACAAATAATAAATATAATAAAAATAATAAAAATAATCTTATTTTATATTTATCATCCACATCCATAAATCAATGTATTCCTACAAACATTGTTATCCTTATTTCAAATAAAATTTTCCCATATCCGATCTCCTATCAACGTTCTCATATTTACCTGTACACCGCGTATTTTCTACAACAGCTATTTATAAAAGATCTGATTGATCCGTGAACAGGAACGATCAAACGGAAACAAATCGATGGAACAAAGTTATCGCGACAATGAAACCCACTTTACAAAGAAAACGAAAATCACAGCGAGAGAGTTGCTTTGACCTTAAGATTTCATGAAGCCGCAAATGGAATTTTCGTTGATACCAGCGAGAGAAGGAGATAGTTTGCACGGTCCCTGAGGAATATTGGCATAAGTATTAGTATTAGTACCCGCAGAAGCCGACTACTTTCCCGTAACTGTACTTACACGTGTACGTTATCACTACACACGTAACTTTCTAACGTGCAGCAGCTACGTATGTACGAGTTCGATCATACTGACATCGCGAGCGAACTTTACATGCGGATCTTTGCTGGCAATATGCAGCCTCGCGCTTCTCGCATAAATCACTTCTCGTAATATCTATCCGACCCTTTCGGCTCTGGTATTCCTCAAGGAGACTGACTTTCATATCCTTCAGTTAGGAAACACGACTACCTTATCCGGAAGACCAGAAGGTCTCGCTCTTTAACCACTGGCCATTTCTCTCTTTATGGTATTACCGGACATTTAATTAGACAATCTGTATCTACTTGTACGTTTCTCTACTTGTTAGAGAATTAGTTATTTTTTTGTATTTATTTCTCTTGTTAGGGAATTATTTTTTGTGTTAGCTTCTGTTGTTAGAGAATTAGTTTTTGTATTGGTTTCTGTTGTTAGAGAATTAGTTTTTATATTAGGTTCTCTTGTTAAAGAATTAGTTTTTATATTAGTTTCTTTTGTTAGAGAATTACTTATTTTTTATTTTAATTTGTCTTGTTAGAGAATTATTTATTTTTTGTATTCATTTCCCTTGTTACAAAATTATTTCTTTTTTATTTTAATTTCTTTTGTTAGAGAATTATTTATTTTTTGTATTAATTTCCCTTGTTACAAAATTATTTCTTTTTTATTTTAATTTCTTTTGTTAGAGAATTATTTATTTTTTGTATTCATTTCTTTTGTTAGAGAATTCTTTACTTTTTACTTTAATTTCTTTTGTTACAGAATTCTTTATTTTTTATTTTAATTTCTCTTATTAGAGAATTACTTATTTTTTATTTTAACTTCTTTTGTTGGAGAATTATTTATTTTTTATTTTTATTTCTTTCTTTAGAGAATTACTTATTTTTTGTATTCATTTCTCTTGTTATAAAACTATTTTTTATTTTAATCATGTATGGTAAACTGTGACAAATGGAATTTGTAAGACCAGCTGTTTTTTCTACATATTTTCAACTTACATACGGTTTGTACGCGGTTAAAATTTTCTATGGTATTAAATCTTTTACCTTAACAAATATTTAAAAACATTCGTACATTTCTAAAATAAAACCTCTTAATCATAAATACACGTTTTATCGTTAAACTTTAATCGTCGCGGTATTTCCCCAAGAAATATCCCCAAATATTTTCATACTGAAACAGGTTTAAAAATTAATTCGCGTAACGGATCATTAAAAAAAACAAAAGAATATTACAACTGTTGCCACTGGTTACTCTGCGATAACTGCTCTTGATTGATAAATAAAAAAGGTGCGACATATCTCGTCATCCGTCCGCAACGTGTTAAGGTTCTATAGAGCCAACCTCACCACTTTTTTTTACTGACTCAGCACGAACGACGCTGCGGTTGAGTTTGATCTGTTGATGACAAATGAAAGTGATAAAGGGTATAGTCCGATAACTATAGTAAAAGTGCTCCTAAACTAAATTGAACTCGTGATGTGTCAATCGACAACGCTATTAAATTGAGCTGTTTTTTGATCAATTTCAGTCACCTTCCCCTATTTTAAGGCAATCGAGGATTTTAAAATTTATGAGAAATTAAATACAACAATACGACAATGTATAAAGGTATACAAAGCTTTAAAAAGTACAATTTTACTAAAAAATGCACTTTTGAAAAAAAGTCTTTAATTATTGAGCGAAACGTAATTTGTAATTTACTCCGATTTCTGTTATTCCAACCGATTTATTTCGATTTCTGTTATTTTACTGTATAAATAATTATAAAAAAAAATTGTTTAATAATGCAGCGATGTGTCAATCGACAATGCTATTAAATTGAGCTGTTTTTTTTATCAATTTCAGTCACCTTTCCCTATTTTAGGGTAATCGAGGATCTCGATGCAAAAATCGAGTTAGTTCAGATTTTTAAATTTATGAGAAATTGAATATAACAATCGACAATGTATAAAGTTATGAAAAACTTTAAAAAGTACAATTTTACTAAAAAAATGAACTTTTCCAATGTTTGCATAAAAATCTTCAATTATAAAGCGAAACGTAATTTTCGATTTACGCCGATTTCTGTTATTCCAACTGATTTATTTCGATTTCTGTTATTCTACTGTATAAATAATTATAAAAAAAATTGTTTAATAATGCAATGATGTGTCAATCGACAACGCTATTAAATTGAGTTGTTTTTTTATCAATTTCAATCACCTTCCCCTATTTTATGGCAATCGAGGATTTTAAAATTTATGAGAAATTTAATACAACAATTCGACAATGTATAAAGTTATGCAAAGCTTTAAAAAGTACAATTTTACTAAAAAATGCACTTTTGTATAAAAGTCTTTAATTATAAAGCGAAACGTAATTTACGATTTACTTCGATTTCTGCTATTCCAATCGATTTATTTTACTTTCTATTATTCTACTGTATAAATAATTATAAAAAAAAATTTTTTTAATAATGCAGCGATGTGTCAATCGACAATGCTATTAAATTGAGCTGTTTTTTGGTCAATTTCAGTCACCTTCTCCTATTTTAGGGTAATCGAAGACCACTATGCAAAAATCGAGTTAGTTCAGATTTTAAAATTTACGAGAAATTGAATACAACAATACGACAATGTATAAAGTTATGCAAATCTTTAAAAAGTACAATTTTACTAAAAAATGCACTTTTCCAGTATTTGCATAAAAATCTTGGATTATAGAGAGAAACGTAATTTGCGATTTACTCCGATTTCTGCTATTCCAATCGATTTATTCCGATTTCTATTCTACTGTATAAATAATTATAAAAAAACATTTTTTTAATAGCGCAGTCAATGAGATATATATCACAGAATTTTTTCAAATTTTATTGGCTACGAATTACCCTAATTGAAGCGTCAGAAAACAATTGTCCAAATGAAAATTGTGCAATTTCAGTGATAGATTAACACTAATGTGAATAATTCCAGAAATATCCAGGAAAATGTATTTTTTATTCCCAATTTCAGAAGCTGTGTTTGCCCTCTAAATATAAATAATTACAGATAAAATAAAAAAAGACACGAATCAAATATTTAAAAAATTTTTTTAATTTAATTTCATTAAAATCGGAGCGTTACACTCAACCGATGTCCATGTTGAATATATTAAATCGGTGTACGCAAAATATTACCAATTCAACCGCTGAACGTAGCTATTGAACACAATCGGTCATCGCAACAAATAATGTAATTATTTACCAATTACATAACATTTATAGAACAAAGTTTATCGAGCGTTAATTAATTGTGAACTAATTTTACTTGGACAAAAAGTTTCTTTCACTTTTTTAAGGTTTTGCTATTAAATGGCGCGTAGCATGTAGGCTGTAACACAAAGGATTCCGACAACATATAGGTAACCTCTGTGCGCGTGTAGGAGGTAGTAATTTGTCCTAAGCAATAAAGATCTTTGACTACGCAACAGTGAGCTCTAATTCTTTGTTCGCAAATGAATTCCATCTACCTTTGCTCGAGGATGTCATTCCATTGGATAGTTCAGAAAGTTTCTACCGATTCCCTATAGGTAGAGTTTGTGTGCATTGAAAAAGGACGAAAGACAATGAACACTCGCGTTGTTTAAACAATCGAGTCGTTGGTAAAATTAAGTCAATTTTTTTTTCTTTTTCTTTCTTTTTAAATAACACGGTTTTTAAGTTTCGGCACGCGCCAAGCGAAAGCTATCGGTGTTTATTTTGTGATTCACTTTGGTTCATTATTTGAACTCCATGAAAATAAGAATTTGTTTTAATTTTATCTCACATTGAGAACCGGTCACGAGATATCTCGTATTTCGTTTCTTTCAACCCTTTGCACTGGAACTTTTTTTTCATTCATATTACCAGCAACTCGAAGATTCAAACGTTGTTGTACATAAGAAAAGAAAAAACTGTAACATTATTACATTTTGTAATCGTCCAAGATGTGATACCTCTCGGTATGAGCTAAATATTATTTGCATTGTCTCCATAGCGGAGCCCTCGAGTTTGAAGACAAATTTTAAATGGCTCCGCTCCGGAGCCCTCGAGTCCAAAGGGTTAACCCTCCACAGCCCGAATTTTGTCTGTTTATTGGAGAAAAAATTACGATTGATTACAGTTTTTTCAGATTGATTTGAACATTTTTTAACTAATAATCACGCGGTGTCACTGCAGTAATACAGCAATCAAATTTAACCCTTTCGCGACGGCAGCCCCGTCCGCCGAAGTAACATCACTGAACGGAAGCTCGCACCGTAAATATGTACAGTGCGCGTGGTTTCTGTATATATGTTGTTCTAAGTCTTAAATAATAACTGTGCTGAATAAAGCAATCATTGCTCTAATGTAACAAGTATATTTACATTTTTAATACGAAAAGACTTAGAAAATTATTAAAATACAAAATACAAAATTATAGGTAGTATAGGTATTTATGTAATTACAAAGCTTAACGATTAAATGTATAATGTAATTAATAACGAGACGAAAATGATTAAACTATAATAATATGTAAAAACTAATAATATAAGAATATAATACAAAGGCCAACATCGCAATCTCTGCACTCATACCGCGAATCCGTTCTTTTATTTTTCTTCTGTTTTTCGGCTTACAGAATATGGGAAAATATTTGTATACACCTGTATACAGATCCTTTCGATGCCGCATATATGCGGCGCTCGGCGCGAAAGGGTTAATAGTGGAGTGATAATTAAAGAAAATTAATTTTTTTAAATATAGATACAGACGGCCCTCGACTTTCGCACATTCTACTTTCGCACGATTCGCTATTTCGCACATTTTTAAAGATTCTACTGTTTTTATGAAAATAACCGATAAACCACGAAATTCAAAGTCTTGAATTTTTTAAATAAATTCCAAACTAGTAAAATAATGACTCCCATTAATTTCACGTGAAATCGTATCGTATTTAATTTCGATAGAAATCCCAGGTATCGAGAGAGAGAGAAAATAATCGTTTCGGTTTGAAATAACTGATAGATAAACAAATGAAAATTGTAAACACGACGAAATTTTGCTCGAGGGAGCTGAAAAATTGGGAAAATTTGCAGCTCGACTAACATAACTAATTTTCTGTTACATTGTGTTTCCATCGTACAACGGATGGAACGTTACGTTTATGCGAGAACGATGGAATATTTCATAAAAGATTGAATTGATAAAAAAAAAAAATGTTTCAACAAACGTTTCAACAAATACGCAGCATAAGTTTCAACCAGATGAGGTTAAATTAACCCCAGCGGCTGCAAAGCTGCTGTATTATTTTCGTAAAAAAATTTTCATCCAAAAAATAAATAATCGTTTTATTTGGATCCGATCCTATTATAAAATCCATGAAACGCAACTTTACAGTGCGTTTTTATTCAAATGATGCACAGTTACAAAACCCGAGCGCACGCTTATTATAGCATATTCGTTTTTTAACTTTCAAAAGATTTAAAGGATAAATCGTTGTTTTATTTGGATCTGATCCTGTTATAAAATCGACGAAACACAATTTTAGAGTGTTTTTTTAATCACAGCAGGTACATATTTTCTACTTGTATTAATTGTACCAGTTCATTTAGAAAAAATGTCTGATACATGAATGCATACAGTATGGAATTCGTATAGTTCCTTGCTGCGGTGGCTCAGAGCAGACATACGACCGGAACGGTAAAAAGGCTTTGGTGGCTGAGAGCAGACATACGACAGCAAAGGGTTAAAAGTTACAAACTAATGTATGTAAGAGTCGCCACAACCTGCGACGGGACGGCGCCAGTAGATGGGCCTCTCGAGTGGTGGTGCGAATGTATTTATGGTTGCGAGTGAGACTGATCCGGGTATGTTTGGAAAAGTGTGACCGTGGACGAATCTTGGGTGGTCGAAAGAGTGTTAGCGAAGAATGTCTGGGTTATGTCTAGGGTATGTTTGAAACCGAGAAACTGGGCCGTGGGAATGAAGTCTACGCGACTGCGTGATTGGAAGGGATGAATGCGAAGATTTTGATTGCGAGTGAAACAGGGGTGTATGTGGAAAAAAAGATAGAGCGATTGAGGGATGTGCATTTAAGCGAGTGAATGTTCGGGGCGCGAGAGATTTTGTGGCAAGAGGGCAGTGAGGAAAGAGAGTAGCGAGGAGAGACATATAGTGATTAAGAGTATTGGTAGTATTGTTGAACTTCAGTTATTTTTATTGTTATTGAATAAACCAAATAATTCCTGCGCCAGAGCTCGATTATTCTGACAAAGACTTCAGAAAGTGTTAGTGTCTTCCGTTCTTCCGTTCTTACGTTTTCTTCTGTATCTTCCGTCTCTCTCTCTCTTTTTTCTCCCTTACATGTATCTATATTTAAAAAAATTAATTTTATTCAGTCAGCTGTAGCGATGCTACGATCCTTCCATAGGAATTATAAGTGAAAAAATTTTCAAATCAAAGTGAAAAACTGTAATCAATCGTAGTTTCTTCTCCGATAAGCAGGCAAAATTCAGGCTACAGAGGGTTAATTTTCGAGTTAGCGAACTTGCCTTGTTAGCACAAATAGAATATGATCGCGTTATGTTGATTTTGAACAAAATTTCGAGTAGCAGCAAGATTACACATTTTAGTGTTTCGGGTAACATAGCCTAATCCTTGGCTATCGTCGTTCGTTACGACGCATCGGAGAAGGGTTCGTTTAACTATCGATAGTTCGGCAAGTCTTGTGGTTACATCGAAGTACGTGTAATCTTGCGATGTTGGAGAGAATGGTCTACCGATAGAGCCGGTGAAATCAATGAAGGTGTAGAAAGCGCCACACCGCTGATGAGACCCGTAGATAGAACCGGCGATGGCGAGAATGAGGTTCCTCAAAGCGTCGACTGCGAAAGAGATTGATTTAATTGAAAGGAAATGAGAATCGGATATATACCGTCCGTGTTCAATTTTTGCACGTTTCAGCATTCATGTTTGCGAGAGAACACTATTTCACTCTGCAAAGTATTATCGACAATCGTTGTAATTCAAAGTTCAAGCACGCAGTCTGGTAAAACGAGAATTCTAATTCGCGTCCCTTGATAAATTCCCACTGATGTTTGCCACCATTAATTTCAACAGTCTTGTACGTAAATAGCGGTCATTTGTTTTGTCTCTTTACTCTAAACTATTTTTTTTTTGTTTGTTTGTTTTATTGTATCTTTAACCCTTTCGCTACCAAGGGCGTTTATATACGCCTTCGAAAGTTAATTTCAACAGTCTTGTACGTAAATAGCGATCATTTGTTTCGTCTCTTTACTCTGAACTATTTTTTCTTTTTTTTTTTTGTTTGTTTTATTGTATCTTTAACCCTTTCGCTACCAAGGGCGTTTATATACAACTTTGAAAGTTAATTTCAACAGTCTTGTACGTAAATAGCGATCATTTGTTTCGTCTCTTTACTCTGAACTATTTTTTCTTTTTTTGTTTTGTTTGTTTTGTTGTATCTTTAACTCTTTCGCTACCAAGGGCGTTTATATATTAACCCTTTCAGAGTTTAGTCTGTACGATGTACGAGCAGAGCGATGAGAGGTCTGAGTGTTTAATCCGTATCGCTCGGTTAAACATACAGACAACTTATAAAGATATGAAAATGGAAGCCTTTTTTTTTCATTGCACAACTAGGACCAATTATTAACTTTAAAAATAGAAAAAGAACAAGTAAAATTAGCATTCTTTTTACTGTTTCAATACACATACTATTTCTGATTATAAAAAAAAATAGACAATTTTTGTACCATTTCTCGTCATTCTATTAATCTGCGAAAGAGTTAAATAATCGGTTGCTACAATCGCGAATGGAAATTTTGTAAATAAAATTTTCTACCTAAATTTGAATATGTATGTTTCTGTTGTATGAAGAGAAACTGCATTGAATTATATATCAAGAGCAGTCTTAATCGCTGGAGCACGGTAGTGAAAGGTTTGAGCGAAGATAGAGTCTGAAACACTGATAATAATTTTGAATTAATTTTAGTAAGTAGAGTATCAGAATTTCTGAGTTTGGTGATATATTTTAACCATTTCGCTACGAAGAGCGTATATACACTGCCGCTCACAAGTATGTGGACACTTACCATGTTCATGAAATTTGTGATGCATAATGTATATTTTTATTATTAAACACTATTCATTGCCAAATTCTATTACGAATACGTATGTAATGTATTCTAATAGTACTAAATTATCAAGTTAGTTATTTAATTTTCTTAAATAAATAAAAGATATAACTTTTTTCAGGTAGTTATAAGAACTAAGGAAGTGTCCACATACTTCTGAGCGGTAGCGTATCTTTAAAAATGAAGTAATCATCCGATAAGAGCGTGCGTAGGCCTTTTCTGTGCCACAGAATTATTTATATTTTCATTTACATATGATCTGCCATCGTTAAACAATATACAGGTAGCCCTCCTACAACACGGCATCTTATAACACGATTCATAAATTGCAGGAACTCTCCTACAACACGGCATCATTTAACACGATTTCGCTCTAACACGATAAGAAAATTGCAAAAACCTTTGTACAACACTGTACTTCTATAGCCGCGGCGAGGCTTGCCGTCTTAAAGATACAGTTTTGCGGAAAGTATTTCTTTTTATCTCCGTGGCCTGAAAACAAAAGTGTCTCACGCTTGTACATACATTTATATTTTTAATAAAAATTAAGTTATTTATGTAGAATTAAAAAAAATATTTGTTCTTAATAAGTTTTCGGAACGTAACCCCCCTTTTTGTACTGGCTATGAGTCTCATACAAGACGGCTAGGAACCAATCTACCGTGTTATAGGACGGTTACCTGTACTTAAATTTTGCCGTGCATATTTTTGTTATAACAACAAGAAACTGTATCGATTAGTATACCAAGAGCTCGTTCAATTTTTAGAGCACAGTAGCGAAAGAGTTAATACGAACTACGATTCTGTAATTTTAATTTCTCAACTGAGAGCGCTCGTATCTATTTATCGCATCTCTTAGCTCTCCGACGATGAATTTTAAAACAGAAACTTTATTTTTTACATTTTTATGATGTACACGCCGGTACGGTCTTGTAGCTACATCCCCGCAACGTGTCGTACATGGGTATATACGAAGAAAAGAGTGACGCTAAAGTAAGTTCTTCACACGTGGCCTCGCATGAAGTTGCGCTTTTGCCTCGAAGGAACGAAAAACTCCGAGGACTGTGTACACGCTGAGATTTAACGTACGACGTAATTTAGGACCAGCGGCAAACAACCCCAATCCCGCATCGCTAGCTTGCGCTCCTGTGTGCGTGCATCTGTGAAAATTGGCGACGACAGAAAAACAAAAATAATAGCTTTACGATGCAAGGGTTAGAGCGGTTTCAAATCGGATTTCGGTGACCGAAATTATGAAATCAAAATGAAGATCGAAATAGCCACGCGGTCTTTGTTATTCGGAAAAGTTTGTTGCTACCTAACTAACCTAACTAACCTCGTTAGGACGAGTCGTAGCGGATATATTCTTCGGAAAGCGGGATATTTGAAAACATTAAAGCTGCGTTATTAATTTTTAAAAGTGAAAGGTTCAGGTTACTTGTTGCAACTGTGTCAACTAGGACATTTTTCCCAATTTCTCTGTATAAGTTGTCGCGTTATTAACGGCTTACCATTTCTTCAATCTTCACGCGTATTAGCAATAGTTATTCACGAAGAAAAAAAACGAGTATCTTTATGGCCCTTTGTTAACAAATTTTTAATAAATTTATCGCTTAATTACTTGACAAATTTAAAATAAAGAAATGGTTATGTTCCAGTCATAAAATTAATTTACCATTCACTTATTTTATTTTATTTTTTTATTAAGAGTTTATTTTTGAGTGATCACATTAACATTGAAGTCATTAGTGACTACTGAACGATACATGAGTGGCTGTTACAATGTTACAATGTTTTCGAAAGTGAGATAAATATTTTATGTGTTTAATCCATTGACTGCCATATTTAGAGCAACTGAATATTAAGGTTTCATTTTAAAGAATACATGAAATTTTACAAAATATAATAATGATTATTGTATCACTGATGTATCTATATTTTAAAAAATTAATTTTCTTTAGTTATCGCTGCACTATTAAATTTGATACTGATGTATCTATATTTTAAAAAATTAATTTTCTTTAGTTATCGCTGCACTATTAAATTTGATTACTGTATTACTGATGTATCTATATTTTAAAAAATTAATTTTATTTAGTTATCACTGTACTATTTGTTCGCGCGCGTTGAATGCTTGACTCTGCTCGCTGCAGAATCAAGGCCGTACGCGCGATGTCGCGTCGCGTTCACGTGGAGCCGCCTCCTGGTCGGGGTTGTAAGGCCCGACGTAACCTTGGAAGGTGCGCGAACGGTTCGCGAACTGTTACCCGTCAAATTAACGACGAGCAACCCTTTAGATGACAGTGAGAAGTCCCGACCGATAGACTTCTATAACGAAAAAAGCTTCGAGTTGGGTGCTCGACGTCAGCACCCGTTACTCGAGTTCGATATGTAAAATGGCTGCTTCTTCGGTGAAGCTGAACGATTGTTTTCTCCTGCTCGGACGATAGCAGGATCTAATTTCGTTTTACTCGAACGCTAGTAAGAACGAACTTCGTCAAACCTTGCCCGAACGATAGCTAAGGTGACTCTCGATGTTTCTCGGACGACCGATGGATTGAATCTTTTCGTCTTGCCCGAACGCTGGCTAGAACGAATCTGTTTTCCGCTTCCGAGTATCCGAACGATGACACTCGGAAGGGCAAGGAAGCACGCTGATTGGTTTTCGCTCACATTCGTTAATGTGCCAATCAACATGCTTCTTTGACCTGACAGCTACCCTTCCATTGCGCCCTGAGCGCGCTTTCCGTGGAAAGGGTAGGCCGATGCCAGGTAGCGACGCGAGGACCACGGCGATTTGGCAACGCGGCGGTCATTCCATCAGGTTTACACGATTTAGAACGGACACCGCGCGAAGTCCCGTTTCTAATTACCGTCAGGAAAGACAGAGTTTATGACATATACTCGGCTATTGAGGGCGAAAAGAAAATACAGACTAATTGCTTCGAGCAAACGGTAAAATATGCTAACGATCGAACGCCTTTTCTCAAAAATAGCCTTTTCCCTAATGTCTATCATAAACTGGCCAAACCATCCTCACTTATTGTTCCTACGGACGGAACACTATTAACCCTTAGCACTCCTTTGGCTCCGCTGCGGAGACATTCTGTTTTCGACACGATTGCGATTAATTTACAAAGATATCACACTATGGTGATTTATAAAATTAAAAATTTATGTTTCGTTTACCAAAAGGATATTTGTAAAATGAATAAAAACAAGTACTTTCACAAGCAATAGTAATTTTTTCCGTTTAAAATAAAACTTCTTTTCTTCTGTGATAAAAAATCGCATGGAGTGCAAAGGGTTAAATTTGATTACTGTATTACTGTAGCGATACTGCGATCCCTCCACAACAATTATTAATTAAAAAATTTCCAAATAAAAGTGAAAAACTGTAATCAATCGTAATTCTTTCTCTTAGAAGCGGACAAAATTCTCAAACCGGAAAACTGTCTAACTTCCGCCGTATTGAAATACAAATTAACTGACCTAGGTTCGTTACTATTGGGTAATTATATATGGCATAATTTATTAACCACTGTAATTAAATTACTAACTTGCTAAATTGAAACTCGTTTACATATTTCATTCCTAAAATAACGATTTAATAATTTCATATTCGTTGGAAATTTATAAATCCGTTTAATATTGTGCGTATAGTGTGCAAGGATACGTTGATAATTTTCTAAACTCTGAAATAAAACCATTATAAAAACAAAAATAATATATTCTTGCAGGATATTGGTCGTTTGATATGATTCAATTTATAGTGTAATATTTCAGGTAATTATACCTTCTAAAATTAAATTAATTATCAATGTTTATGCTTGCACGCTAATCGTGTCGGAAACTTTATTACAACCGCGGCTCGTATGCGATAGGTATGATATAAATGCTGTCCTCGTTCAATTCGATTCACAATGAAATGCGGTATTCCAATAACTTACTGAATCTGTTGCACGCTGGCTTCACGATTTCTCTCCACGAACTGTAGAATTTGTTTCGTACCTGCCTTTTTGCATCTGTACTGCCTGTCCAAAGAGACCATTCCTTTCCAGGTTTCATATTATTCATAAAAGCATGACGTAGGTTATAAGCTGCATGCTAGACGTATTTCACTGTATTTTCGTACATTTCGTTTGTGCACAGATGTTTTTATCATTCCAGTCGTGTATTTTTGTATTTATTCTATGGTACAGTAGAGTCTCGATTATCCCAAGTGATGTGGACCGAGCCTACCTTGGATAATACGCGAGGATCGATCAGTGTTCGTAAGGTAAAAATATCGTGCAATAAAATTATAAAAAAATATTTTGCGTAATATTATGCATACCAGGTGTCTCAGCTAGAATAAACCACTTAAATGTCTTCGTTACATTTTTACATAAAAAATTATATAATTACTATGTAAATAGTTACATATAAATATAATTAAATTAAATATTAAATTAAATATTAGAAATATTAAATTACACATTAAATTAAATATTACAAATATTAAGTTAAACATTAAATTAAATATTGGAAATTTTAAATTAAATATTAAATTAAGTATTAGAAATTTTAAATTAAATATTAAATTAAATATTAGATATATTAAATTAAACATTAAATTAAGTATTAGAAATTTTAAATTAAACATTAAATTAAATATTAGAAATATTAAATTAAACATAAATAGTAAAATTATTGTACATTATAAAATTATTCAATTAGTTTTGAGTCGCGAATAACGTGAAACAAAAATTCTTTTTGTATCGTCATTGAATATTGATTATTTTTTTAAAACAATGAATACGCGTATGGAGATATTTGTAGATATTTAAAACTGTTTCATTTTTATATTACTTTTCTTTTCATAATAGATGCTATGAATTTTACGGTATGCAAATTTTTCGTTTATTATAAGGGGAAACGTTGTCTTGGAAGATCGTAATGATAAATTGATTTCGAATCAAATAGGATGGAACGCGAATATCCCAATGGCCCTTGAACGTATTAGGCTGCTTTCAAACTCTATGCATCCTTAAGGCCTTCAGAAATTATTCCGTACTTGACGACTTCTCCTCAATCCCGCCCTTGGCATCCAATCTCGAGAGGAAGATTCGATGAATCGATTTCTTATATAAAAGAGTACGTGCGCTATTCTAGAAGACGAGCCGATCAATTTCTTATCTGTGCATCTCGGAGAATGCAATTGAACATTACGTTAAAACTGTTAAGTAAGTGGAAAAAAATTGTCGGTTTTAAATAATAAATAGTACACCTTTTTTAGGTTTAAATTTCCTATAAACGCTTACAACACGTTTTTACAGGCTTCTCAATAAAAAGTGTTTCTGGATTGTTTCTAAATCAAATCTCATAATTAAAATCAATACTCTCATTGGTAAACTTTTTTTTTTATCCAACGCTGATATTTTTTAACGGTTAGAGCGCTGAATCTAATCTCATTATTGAAATCAATATTTCTATTTAAAAACTTTTTTATTTAACCCTGATATTTTCTAACACTCAGAGCTTTTAAATCTAATCTCACTATTCAAATCGATATTCCTATTCTTAAATTTTTTATTTAACACTGATATTCTCTACTCTTTAGAGCTTCCAAAGCTCATCATTGAAATAAACACTCCTATTCTTTAATTTTTCCTATTTCAGAGCTCCTCTCTATAATATTTAGTATAAGCTAAAATATAATTTAATTTCAAAGTTCCAGATAAAAAAATCTACAATTTTTATTGTTTATTTTTTTATTAGTTTCTATTTTTTATTATTTATTTTTTTTTTTTATTATTTTTATCATTTATTATTATTTTATTATTAATAAAATTATTTATTTTTATCATTTATTATTATTTTATTATTAATAAAATTATTATTTTTTATTTATTATTATTATTTTTTTATTATTTTTATCATTTATTATTATTTTACTATTAATAAAATTATTATTAATTATTATTAATAACATTCATAATACAACATCATGAAACGATAAGATCACTTTCTATATTATACAAGAAATAATTCAGTGCGAAAGCAACATGTAGAAAAAGCGTTAATTATGACCCGACTCATAGAATTTTAAAAAAATTCACGTCTCTGATCCTCGATAACCCGAAGACGTGTCATAAAGTAAGAATTTCCAATGGTTGAATCAGAAATTAGTTGTGACAGTCACGAAACCGAAAGTTAGAACCTGGAGGAAATTCCCTCCTGTTGGTAAACCTCCGTCACCCTTGAGTCAGGTATCGCCGCACCCCTTTTCAAGGGAACGCGTGCTACGGGTATAAAGGAAGGGTGTTCGCCTTATCAATTAACCACGCTGATTGGCGATGAGGTATTCTTAGGAATGCTTAATCAGCGTGCTTTCGGTACGATTTAAACAAGATTATTTATACACGCAGAATTATCAGGATGTTATATGAAAAACCAGTTTTCAACACGTTAACCCTCTATAGCCCGAATTTTATTTGCATATCGGAAAAAAATTTAGAATTGATTAGGTCGTTGATAGTTTCTCGCTTCGATTTGATAATTTTTTTTTTTTTTTCAGTCAATTTTTGCTATAAAGATTGTTTGTTACGAGTACACTGATACAGTAATAAAATTTACTTACACAGTAATAAATAAACATAATCGAATTTAAAAGATACAGATACACGATTAGGTCGTTGATAGTTTCTCGCTTCGATTTGATAATTTTTTTTTTTTCAGTCAATTTTTGCTATAAAGATTGTTTGTTACGAGTACACTGATATAGCAATAAAATTTACTTACACAGAAATAAATAAACATAATCGAATTTAAAAGATACAGATACACGATTAGGTCGTTGATAGTTTCTCGCTTCGATTTGATAATTTTTTTTTTTCTAGTCAATATTTGCTATAAAGATTGTTTGTTACGAGTACACTGATATAGTAATAAAATTACTAAAGTAATAAATAAACATAATCGAATTTAAAAGATGCAGATAAACGAGTATGTAATTTCAAAGTCACACGACGCTACAGAGGGTTAAGCCTCTATCGGTTAGGCTCGGGTTAGGTTCGGGTTAAGTTTGCGCGTTAAAGAGAAATTTTTGAAATTCGTGAAAGGATCAGATCGCTCCATATGAAACGCATTGTTTCAGTTTTCGCAATATGTATTTGCATTGAACACACGTATACTAAGCTGTCCCAGTCAGTATTGCTATAGCACGGTAACAATGATAAAGTAGGGGAACCTCCGTAAGCTCTGCAGCAATCCGTGGACAACAGTGATTTATATAGTGAGTAAGGTTTAATCGAGGCTTTAGTTCGTGAATAATTGGTAACAATTGATACTAAATATGACAACGAATGATGAATAATTCGAAATCTCTATTTCTGCAGAGTGTGTGTTCTTCTCTTCTCGGCTCCTTTATTATTATAAAATACTTAATTTAATTGGAACGGGAAATGAGTTATTACAAGACCGTGGATTTTTATGCGAATTCTTTGTTTTTTAAACATAGTAGAAAAAATAGAATTTTAGTAGAAAATTGATCCAGCTACGGGATATTATAAAAAGCACTATAATTTGAATTAAATTTTCTTTGAATTATCTTAACGCACCGAACTGATGATTTAATTTCTATTTCAAACAGACAGAAATTAAATATTCATGAAGCAATTATAAATACAGAAACGATATGTTAAAACGTGTTGATATATAGTTTGGTTGTACTGTATACGTAAATAATTTACATTAAATTATTTCACCTTTACTTTTACACAAATACTACGCATTTAAATATTCCTTCGTCAGATTCAATATTTTTCTTTTTTATTTGCAGCTTTCGAATCATGATGCATATTTATTCGCCGTACACTATGCGTGATACGTGTTTGCACAATTTATATTTTAAAATTACAACTAATGAAAAAAAAAGAAAAAAGAATACAGGTTCACGTCGCAACGTGAATTATTTTTAGCGAAACAGTCATATTTTGGGATAACTGGGGATCAAGATCTACGAATCGTTTGATCAGTTTGTTCCTTCAACGCGTTTAAATATATTAGGTTGTCCTGAAAGTTTCTTTCGTTACATTCACGCAGTGGCTTCATCTAGCAATGTTTACATAAACATGCACCCTTATTTGTTAAACTAGAAATGGAGGAAAGCAATAGAGCAAAATGGATCCTACATTAAATAATAATATTGGGTTGTTCGGAAAGTAATTTCGTCTTTTCCTGATAGAGGATTCAATTGTATTTTTTTGCACCCAACTTCACACTTAAGCCGCATAATCATTATATGTTTTGAGAGCTGATATAGCAAGGTTTGTGTGTGAAAAAGTCCATTTGATTCTAGGCAGTAGTTTTTGGTTGGTGCTCTTTTAAACATGGAGAGCGATAAGCAGCATTTCCGTCATATTTTACTTTTTTACTATAGAAAAGGTAAAAATGGTGTTCCAGCCAGAAAGAAATTAACCGATGTGTATGGAGAAGATGTGTTGACGGTACGCCAGTGCCAGAACTGGTTTGCAAAATTTCGATCCGCAAATTTTGATGTCGAAGATGCACCAGGTTCTGGAAGGCCGGTTGAAGCTGATAAAGACAAGATAAAGGCATTAGTTGATGCAAACCGGCGAATAACAACACGAAAGATGGCGAAAGGTGCTGGACCGGAATGGCCAATATATAATTTAATAAAATATTTGTTCATTATACGAAAATTGTCTTTCATTTTCACAAAAAAAAAAAAAACGAAATTGCTTTCCGAACAACCCAATATATTGTAAACCATCAAATATTATGCAGCCATTACTTATTAACCTTCTATGGGACGGTGTGACTTAAAAGTTACAAACTGATGTATCTATATTTGAAAAATTTAATTTTGTTTAGTCATCGCTGCGCTATTAAATTTGATTACTGTATTACCGATGTATCTATATTTTAAAAAATTAATTTTGTTTAGTTATCGCTGCGCTATTAAATTTGATTACTGTATCACCGATGTATCTATATTTTAAAAAATTAATTTTGTTTAGCTATCTCTGCACTATTAAGTTTGATTACTGCATCACCGACGTATCTATATTTAAAAAAATTAATTTTGTTTAGCTACCTCTGCACTATTAAATTTGATTACTGTATCACTGATGTATCTATATTTGAAAAAATTAATTTTGTTTAGTTATCACTGCACTATTAAATTTGATTACTGTATTACTGTAGCGACACCACGATCCACCTACAGTAATTATTAGTTAAAACATTTTCAAATCAAAGTGAAAAACTGTAATCGTAATTTTTTCTCCAATAAGCAGACAAAATTCAGGCTATAGAATTAATGAAATGTTAAGGTTAATGAAACGCAAGAAACTTTTGGGACAACCTAATACATCGCGGCAGAGTCAAAGCATAAATCATTAATAAATATTAATATTTCCAATATCAGGAACTGTCGTAAAAAATTTTCTAAATTTTGCAATTCTAAAAAATTTTAAGATTAAAAAAAAAAAGAAATTGCGAGATGAAAACAGGAAGGTTAAACGATATATATTTTAAACGGTTTAAATTTTTACATAAGAGAAAAATGGTAAACACGGCCCAGTAAAATCTACGAACACGAAATGGTTACTTACGATCTTTGGAATGTTGCATTAGAGACAGGAATCACCTCCGATACGTTTCAATTACAATTGGCGAATTACGAGATGATTGGCAATCGTAAACCGGCGACTGATTGCCGATAAACAATCGGCGGTTGATTACAGTCTGCACATCGTCCACCCTCGTAAATACGGAACGTATTAACAAGCGACCTCGGGGTCGGCGTAGTAATCATATCAATTATGATCTATCGGCTATCGATCAAGTCATTAAGATTGCAATTAAGCCCGACGATGAGGCAGGCTAATTTCTTTCGCGTGACTTTTCAAAATATCCAAGATATCTCTCCCGTAAAGGCAATCATACACTTAAGCACCGGTCTGACGTTTTAACTAATTGTAAGGTACCTAGTTAAGCGATAGAGTTCACTTGTCACTTCATTAAAACTAGAACTACCAAAGTTGTCGGAAAGACCCATTCCTAATTTTTAATAGAAATTTTGTGAATTAAATGTAGAGCTTCGAGAATGATTTTCTGTGATTTTTTGTTAGTAATATTTGTAAACAAAAGTATGGTTTTATATACCTTATATAAAAATATGAATATTTTTATATTTTTCTTTAATATTTTTTATATATCTTTATTATATATTTTTATATTTATGTTTAATAGTTTTTTTTGTATATCTTTATTATATATTTTTATATCAATATTTTTCTTTTTCTCACTTCAGTATTTGTTTTATATACCTTTATTATATATTTTTATATTTACCTTTAATATTTTTTTTGTATATATTTATTATACATTTTTATATTTATCTTCAATATTTTTTTATATGTCTTTATTATATATTTTTATATTTGCCGTTAATATTTTTTTGTATACCTTTCGTTATGATTAGAAATAAGTACGTTTTAATAGTTCTAGTATTAATTTGTCACTTTAAAGATTGATATACGATTGGTCAGAAAAATGTTCGGTCAACTTTGGTATTAAACGAATTCTTTATACAGTCGCAGGTTAATAAATAAAAAAATTAAATCAAAATCTATTATTAATAAGCGTTTGAGAATTTATTTTACAGTAGTGTGTAACACTCTTTAAATGAAGCAGAATATACAGTGGAAAAAGAAATTATATTCTAACCGATTATCGGTCAAACATTAAAGTAATAACTCCAGAATAATGTATATTATTTATTTTTAATTTAATTAAACCTAAATAACTATAAACCAAAATGTTGCGTATACGCATCAATGGCTTAAAACGTTATGCAAAATTTAATATTTATTATGATAGGCACTGAAACGTGCTGAATTTAAATGTAAATTTCAAACTCTGAATTAAAAAATTCTAAATTTCTCTGAATGTTCTGCAACGTGTCCTATATTGAATCTTCCTATTTCCCGAACTGAGAAAATTAATAAAATAAAAAAAATACATTTTTCATTGACAAAAAAAATTTGTTACGTCTTTATAAAGACTGATGAACACAATTGAAACAAATATAAATTAAAATATTACATGTTCCCTCATTAAAACAATTGAAGTTTGATATTTTCATGAAACAACTATTAATGAATTAAAGAAGTAACATTAATTAAAAAATCGTGAGATTTCACCTTATTTTTTGATAAATTTCCTGTTCGCTGTTCTACTTCCTAAACCGTATAAATTAATACATTACCGAGCAGTATACTCTTTAAATGATTCCATAAATAAAAATAAAGAAATTAAATTATCTCTTTCAAAAACAAATGATTTTCAAACTCATATTTACGAAAAATTTTCTCTTTATTTTAATAAGAAGTATAACGTAACCTTCTTCAAACACTCTGTACATTCATTGTTTCTTAATAAATGATATTAATTCTTCAACGTTAGTTTTTTGTAAAAGCTGAATTAATTTAAACTGATCGAGTGAGTAAAACTTGGAAATGATAACCAAACTGCGATAGGCGAAAAAAAGTTGATTTTAATAATACCTTTTAATATAACTATGTATATCAAATAATTCGCTTGGAAATTGTAGAGAGTTCATGGAACTACGGCACTTACAGCTAATTAGACTTCACTGGAGTTATTGAGTTTTTACGTTTCAGTGATTATCGGCGAAGTAAGAAATTTTAAGGAAGAGCACAATGGTGCATACTTTCAGTAATATTTTAGCGCTTTTTTTTCGCTATATTCTCCTCTCATAATATGCTGAACGTACCTTAATTATGGTTGTATGCTCTATTTAATATTCTTACTTTATCTGTGCCATGTCATTTTATATCTTTCCTTTAACAGTGTTCGCCAAAAAGAATTGCAACAGCTTAGAAACGAAATCTCACCAATTTGAAATTTACATATCGTGATATAACTTAAAAAATGTAAATTTCAGAGAGAATTTTTTAAATTATTTATTGCTTAAAATATTAAACGCAGAACTTATTAATTATATTAATAATGCAGACCTGGAAATATTTTCAGTATTGTTTAATATTGTTTGAAGTATTGAAAAGTAAAAATGATTAAAAAATGTGTTATGGTTAGGAAGATATAATTAATAAAAGAAATATAGGCGATTTACTGATTTGTGGAATAACAACTTCTTGCTGTTGCAATTTTTTTGACAACCACTGTGATTAAACTTTAATTGTAAGTAGTTAAGTAATTAAGTACCGGTGTAATTAATTAAGTAATTAAAAGTAATACTAGAACTACCGGCAATTAAACTGTATTTATTTATACAAAAGCAATCTGAAAAAATATATAATGCAAGAAAGCGAATTCTTATTTATATTTTAAACAAACATCACAGAAAATTTCTGAAAATACTCTACAAAGTATTTATAAAATTTTTATGAGAAATTATGAATTACTTATTTTGACCACTTTGGTGGCTGTAACATTAATTAAAACGTGAAATAAAAAATGTTATGGTATTCTGAGATTAGACACACCCAATGAAGTTAGATGGAAGATTCTTTATATTATATTTTGAAAATCAGAATCTATCATTTTAATAAATTTTAACAGTATTCTTATATTATTAGTATATAATATTATTAATTATTAATAATATTGTATACTAATAAGAATCCTGCTAGAAATATATGAATATATTAATAATATATTATTAATAATTAATAATATTTTAATACTACATTAATATTATATATTACAATATTATAGTATTATTAATAATATTTTATTTATAGTATAATATATATTATTATTAATATTTTATTAATAATATAATACTGTAATATACAATAATATAATATTCAAGTACCATAAAAATAATAATATATTATAATATTATTAATTATTAATAACATATTCTATCATTTTAATCAATTTTTTCTCACAGAAATTTTATAATTTTATATACATTAATAATATATCGGTAATACTAAAATATCATATTATTATAAGTAAAGTAAGTACCAGAAAAATAATAAAAAAAAAAAAAAACATGTGCATTATAATGTAAAGACAACAAATACACAGCAACGCAAGAAAGACAGTTTTAAAGAGGTATAATATTTATTTTATACTCAAAACTCCTTTGTAATAAACGTATTTCGCTTCGCAGTCTTCTGTTTTGAATACACAATACCTCACTTTATTTCTTTTCTGTCAACGGCACATAATTACTGTCGTACCAACAATTGCTACCCTTTCCTCCTTTCTCGTGAAATTCATCGAGGCTTTAATTACGTGACTGGTGCGTTCATCGTGTACGATTTTCTACTTCCCTATTACGTTTTCTGCACGTATTTCCTGAACGTTCGATCCAGTGGTATTAATATGCTTCGGTTCGAAATGTCAAACGCTGGTCTCCATCAAAATTAAACTGCCTGAAGCATGATCGTCGTTGTTACTAGCGTATCAGAAACCGTGGCGTGTATTTCGATTTTATCGTCGAACACTGCACTCAACCGAACGAAATAGAATTCATTCTTATATGTATTTCCGTTGTTCGGTTGCCTAAGAGAATTTAGCCATTGTCCAGATTTAATTAAGGACCTACAAATTGTTAGAAGAGTAATACTTGGTAATTGAGGAGCTTTCTGATAAAAGATCTCACGGATCGATTGTTCTTAATTAATCGGCGGATGTTTAAGAAACTATCCTTAAAATTTCGCTCCAATATTTCAATAATTAATATCGAGACAGTATTTATCGTTGAACGTGTTTCATGATAATTCTGTAAATTAATTTTGTAAATAAATTGCAAATTAAGAGATATGTTTATATAAAATAAATCAGATTGACCTTTTATAATGCTAATGTAACTCGGAAGTTGTTTGTGTATCGATATTTCTTCAATTTTACTTTGGTTGCTTTTATTATTGTATTTTACTATTGTGTTATTATATTTGTATTAATTTATTTATAGGTTCAGTAGTTTTCTCAAGTAATGTAAGGAACTGTAATCAATCATGGTTTCATTATTTTCATAAATAAAATTTCGGTTATAGAGGGTTAGAATTGCCAAATTCATATAAAATTATGTGCTTCAAGATTTTCTCTTCTTATTAAGAATTTTGAGAGACGATAAAAAAAGAATTAAAAGTCTGCATATTGATAAAACAACACTCTTACAATAGTGTACACTCTTACAATATTTTTCATTTTTGTTTCTCTTTAAATTAAAATTTTATAACTGTATTTGTGAATTTTTTTCTTATTAACACATTGAGGACGGATGACGAGATTTCTCGTGTTTTGTATTTCAGATCTTGAAAAGGTGAGAATAGGAAACGACGATATATGAAAGGTTGCTTCTAAAAAGTTATTCGTTCGGTTCAAATTTGAAATTAAGAGCTGTGTTTAGAATACAATTTATTCTCAAAAATATATAACCAAGAATTTATTCGATCGCAACTTTATTCCCTAGTAAGCTTTACAGAAACAAGGTCCCGTCCTCGATGTGTTAATCTTCTTACTGACTTCTTAATATAAAAGTCCTTGCTTTTCATGTATAATCCACACGATAAATTCTTTTGTATATAAAATGAAACACACGTTAAGAAAGAACGTGTTAATTTACACAAATATCTTTCTTGAATAAAAAGAAACAGTTTATCGAGCAAAAACCAATCATTCAAAATTATTTTCAAGCATCTATCCCGTATTAGTTCTGCTCGGAACGAAAATTGCCGCAAAAAGTTATTCGAAATTGGCGCGCTTCGCGCTCCGAGTCCCTAGCTACCCCCACTACTCCGCTGGGCCGGCAAGGATCGCGTGGCGTCACTCTCCTGGCGGACGTCGTGACGATCACCGACCTGCATATACCACTCGGATCGAGGTTCGTAATATTCCATAACCATACTTTATTGGCATCTTAGTGTA
>SMSQ01006479.1:0-13993 GCA_019453375.1 Ctenoplectra terminalis
TCTCTCTCTCTCTCTGTCACACACACACCCACACCAAGACATTCTCTACCTACATGTTTGAAAATATCCAACGACATTCGTTGCAAATCTTCTTGTCATCGATACGAATGGACTGGAAAGAAGAATTTCCTATATTCCACAACTGAAACCTGAATTCTTTCTGAAATACAGCCCCGTGGAACGATTCCACGCAGAAGCAAGATCAAAGGATAGACGAGAAGAAAAAGGACAATCTCCTTGCACGAGGATAGGCCAACGTGAAGTGGCAAAAACCACAGACGGGTTCAATGTTATGCGTACATATGTACACGTATGCATGCTGGGTGCTAGTGCTGCTATAACCATAGACGATTCGACGTGACATGGGATAGAGGTACGTACGTTTCCCCAGGGGCAGTAAACCAGACCAACGCGAACCCCGACGCGTGAGCGTAACCGGGTATGGACACGTGGTCGAAATATTGGTCACGAAGGTATTCGTGTTACCGGGTGACTAACCAGATACGTAAATGAGGCCAACAATTATGCTAATGAGTTGCTTGTGTTGGGTAATCACTGCAAGATTTTTGAATTATTTAAATAACTGTCTGGGACTATACAGAAATTTTCTTCCCCCTTTCCTGTTCTCCTGGCCCGAAATTTTTATAATAAACGATAGTATGCGTTTTCAATTAAAATATTCACATATTTTTGTTGCAAATTTTTGTTAGATATATCAGTCTCCGTCGACCATAGTATAGTTGTGTCACTAGCGATGTGTCTGACCTAGCATTGATTATACTACTTAGAATAGCTTTATTTTGTCATTTCCATTGCACGGAGTACTTTCTACTGATATTATACAGCTATAATAAAACATCAGTAGTACTAAATGATATATTAATAGCCTATGTTACAATCTTCTGTTCAAAATATTTCCAATAAATATTTTAATCTTTAATAAATACAGCCCTGGAATACTACACTAATATTCACTCAGGCTCTAAATTTTTGAATGAAAAATTAATATTTGTAAAATAATATCATTTCAGTTACATTGTATCATTACCTTACAAATTATAAGTTAAAAAAAAAAATACTTTTCTGCGAATATTAGTAGCATTCCAGAGTTAGATACATTTTCACGTCGTACTATCGCGCAGCAACGTTTAGTAGATATTTCAGAAGAAGACTCAAGTGGTTCAAGTTACATTTTCAGAATTCTGACGCCAACCCATCCTGATAAAAATAAACTTTTTTAAGGTTTAAACTTTTTCGCTTTCCGATCTTTCTACCATCACGTATCTAGTTTACCTCACCAGCATCATCCACCTCTTTTCCCAGTCATACATTTTATAAAACCACATTTTTTACGATTCTAACCGGTTTGACGAGATCATCAACGGTATCCGTATTAAAGTATCGCTCGATCTGGAAGTTGTATTTCTTTTTACATTCCTCAACACGTCGAATCTTTACGCGAATTTTATTTATTTCGAACTTCGCGTACGCAGTGCATAAAAAGGAAGAAAAAGATCCAGTCCTACTTAATTTCAGCACAGCACACAAGTCTTACATACCAAATAGGTTATAATTATGAAAGGACACAATTGCGAAACGTTTTCACCGCACCAGCTTCGACAACTTCTGTCGGAAGGGAAGTAATTGCTCCTTCATCTTCCGCCACACATTATCACTTGCAATATGCTTTAATATTCAATGGAATATTCAAATAGCAGTTGGGCTTAGATAATTTAAATGGCAGTTAAGCCATCGAAATTATGCTAATGTACCCTTGTTAATTGGCCTAACAATTATGGTAATGCATCCCATTCTACCCTATGCTAAACACTGCAGTAATTTTTAATGTTAATTACACGCTCCGCTTTACAGTAACCGGTGATTCGATGCGATTTCTATGTTGCGCGCGTTTTGCGAGAGATCTGTTCGCTGTGTCCCACTCAAATGTTACAATTACACCGAAATAACATTCTATGTTACAGAATAATCGTGACAATATTTCGAACAGACCACCGCAGATCTAAAGACGGACTACATAACGGAATACATTGTGTAACTCATGAAACTAAAATCAATCAATAAACTATTTCATGTGTGAATGTCAAGGACATGAGATCCTAAGACGGAAATATGGAGCAGAGAATACTGGATACTGCCTTCGCATCACAAGAATGTCGAAACCACCATTAAATATTTAAAGTAAATTGAAATATACAAGGATAAGTAACCTTCTCAAAAGAAGACGTTTAGATCTAACCGTCTGTAATGACCTAAATCTATAAAGGTCTATAAAAGTCTATAAAGGTCGATGCGATGTAAAACCAGTAAAAAAGAAAAGATATCATATTAAACGTAGTTGTGAATTTTGTTAGTATCAGCAGAAGTATGCAGACTGAGATATTTAAAACAAGTCACCCGAGTAACTCGCTTGTTTTTAGAGATAGAAGAAAATGTCTCGGACCAAACTTATTTGGTATCGAGGGGCTCATCATCTAATGTTACTAGTTTTTTTTATATATGAAGGCATCGAGGAGATATAAAGGTCAATTTTTTTTTTAATGGAAGTGTTTCAAATTTTTTCTAAATGGAGTGTTTCAAGACGAATACAATGACCTATTATTAGTGGTATCAAACTTTTTCCTCGACTTCTATCAACAGTAACGGTAAGAAGTAATCATAATTAGCAGTCTTTGTCCATTAGCCATTTTAAACACGACAAACTATAGAATTTTAGATGCAGTTATAACTAAATTTGAAAGTCTTTTCGTTGTATTGACTAAGATGAGGGAGTTTTACTGAAACTTCTAAAGTAATAAACACATCAAAAGTTACAACAAGACATTGAAGATATGTTTGACTTTTACACCAAGGAACTGCGCAAGGGAAAATGAATCGTCTATGTCAGATGAACTTCGTAACTACGAGACAGCAACTGTATATCTTTGAAACTTCAGTGTACTTCAATTTAAAACTCGATTTGAAAAAAAAAGAAGAACTTATTTATAGTAACATTTGCATTAAAAAATTCAATAAATATATAGATCTACGAGTACGTTCTTTATTTATATATTTAAAACGTTCGCTGCCAATAAAATTAAGCAAGTCTTACTTTGGCTGCTAAAAGTGTTTAAAGAGAACAGTCAAACTTTAAATTCGATACTTAAAATTGCAAAATATAATCTCGTAGAGATATTTACAACCATTTGAGGAACAAAAAAATATTACCAGATATCTAGCAGTTGGCGGTGAACGAATTAAAAAATTTCAATTAAGATCACGCTTTTTATTATTTAATTTTTAAATAATAGATTATTCGGTATAGCACAGCGTTGATTAATTTACAGCTATTCAAAATTGATGTAATACATTAATTAAAATAATTCTACAAATTATCATACATATCTATGCCAGCAAATAATTAAATCCTTTATTATTGTAATAAGTGGCAATCGATACGCTTCACGCTTCGAAATCGCTAGACAAATCATTAACATCAAATCAATTACGCCGGATTTGTTTAATATCAATAACCTACGGAACGGTTTATCGATTACAAATCCACATAACGAGATATTGGTGCGTATCCGCTAATAACACCTACGAATTAAACTAATGTGCCACACATCCTGTGGCAGATTAAGCCATAATAAATTAAGCTGAGTTTCTTTTTCCTCTATTAATCTTTGCAGTCTTTGTTTATTTTATTTAGTCCAGCATTTAATATTACACAATACTAATTCAAAACCACGAAATATTAAAAGGTGCAACTTATATATAAATTATTAAAAAAATATTTAATTATTTCCTTTCTTGGGTGACGAAAACATGTGAAAAAAAATTAAATAGGATCCAGATGAGAAATAATTTAAATTAAATCGTACGTCAAGCGGTTAAAACCCACGAAGATATTTTACGTGGTTACGTGAAATAAGAAATCCCATAAATTTTCATCTTCATCGACATAAAACAAGAAAACAAAAATACAGAAAAGAAAAACAATAATAAACGAACCAATCATTTAGGAAACACATTCGCATACAAAACAGATAAACGCATTACATCAAATTATAACATACGACCGAACGAGCGAAGCAACGAGTCGACGAAGTTAATTTCAATTGCGCGCTTTAACACCGTCGAACCAGGCCAACCGTGACAATCTCCACTTTTTAATTTCCCATTATCTCTCGCTGTAATCGTTATACCCCACTCCCGTCCGTCCATCCATCCCCCATCTACCAAACGAACGAAGTAACAGAACGAAAAATTCGTTTCCGTGGCGTCCCCAGTTCGGATCGTCGAAATGTAATTCGTCCGGTAATTCGTACGTAGCATGGAATAATTGATCAGTCGACCGGCCATTGATTACCGTCATATAAACAGGTGGCAGGAATTTCGGTCACGTAGCCCCTTCGTGCATCTGTATGCGCGTCGGTGACTCGCGGTGCGTACGTTTGTAACGTTACGAATTTTCGGTAATAGCCGGACCCACGGTGTCGTAGTTAATTACGACAGAAAAGGATTTCTGTGCGCACCACAGCCGGCCTGGATTTTCTCTTTCGGACAATTCGACTTGCTCGCCGGCCGCAGAAACACGCGGTTGTCCGCATTTCCTCCTCGAAACGCGTAATTTCGTGGGAACTTCGACGACGGACACGGGGCTTCATTTTTCTTTTTTGTCTCTCCCTTTTTGCTCTTTTTTTTTTTTCTTTTCTTTTTTTAATTCTGCTTATTACTTGGTCCGCGTCACGCTGACCGCGCTCGTACACGGTCTCTCCGCTTCGGATTATTTTATCCCTCTGTTGGAGTCGACTTGAATAATTTCTATGTTTTATGGCGGTTTCGACGGCGCGGGTGGATTTTTTCTTTTTGTTTGTTTGTTTTTTTTTTTTTTTTTTACGTAATACTGCACGGTATTGAGGCAGCAGTTGCGGTTTTCAGTATTTTGTGGAATGTCCAAATGGTAGTTGAGTTTTTTATGAACCTAAGTTTGATTTACTTTTTTTGAATTAAATATTGTGGAGCGTTCAAATAGTTATTTGCAAAGTTTTGGGTATCTCGTAAAATATTGTTGCGACACTGTGGACAAAGCTACGGGTCGACCGAGGCGTAACAATATTCTAATGGTGGTTTAACTAAAAAGAATCGAGGAATTGCTACGCTGTTTTAATATAATCGTTTGAACGTTTGAAAGGAATTTAAAGAATTGTTCTGCTCCGCAATATTTTTGATCGTTCACGTGTACTGTCTTTAAAAGAATATTTCGTTAAATGACTTTGTTTTCTGTTTACGTAATTCCTCTAATACGACTTACTTTGAAGTAATTTCGGCAACTAGTTTTTTTTTTCTCTATTACCGTCTCGTTGAATATGCATGAAAATTTCAAACGAACTTTCTGACGGATTCTTTTCTTTTTTCTCTCTTTTTTTTTTACTTTATTAATGTGCGCGCCGCTCCACTTTTGTACAGTGTCCCTATCTTGATTTATTTTATACCGAGAAGTAATTCAAACAGTCGTTTTACTGAACTAAATTTTCCAAAGTGGATGTTTGCAATTAAATATGGAAATTTTGACAAAGGATATCAAGCATTCAAAGAATTTTTAACGAAGTTACGTTTTATATTCTGTCGCACGATTTTGCTGAGTTTCCTGCTTTTTACAATTTCACATCGGAACACATCGGAATTAATTGCACAATCCTAGATTATCCTACATTATATTGAAACTGTTAAGAGTCTTACAATATTGGATTCAGACCTCTGTTGAAAGTAACTGTTTGATATCCGTGTCAAGCTATTTGGTAGGTATTAAATTTTTTTTAAACATTATCACATCCTTATTGCTCTATGGAACAATATATCATTGTAGTTTAAAATAAATTCCTTATTAAAACAAAATTTAAGAATTAAAGTTGATTCAATTTTCTTTTAACACTAGGTTTACGGGCATCTATTGGACCTTTTTGATGGGTATAATTAAAATACAGATTTCTTGTAATATTATTAATTTACTTTACCCAGAACCAACAGACTTTCAGTAGCAGAAATGTATTCGGCGCATTCTACGTAAATAAATTTCATTTTCTATTTACATTTCCTGCACGCATACTTGTTAATCCTAAGCACGAAATCTGAGCTACGTCAAATTGACGGATTCCGTAAATCTAGCGTTAATAAGCATTTTTAAATACAACACTGTTAAATACAGTAGCGTTCTTCAAAAGTGATGCAATTTTATTGTCCACTAGTGTAGTCAGTGTTCAACCTTCTTCTAATTTTTCTTCTAAGATTTTTATTTTATCTTTTCCAAAGATAAAGGATAAAAGTATGAATGACGTAAACTAAACGCGTATCGATTCACTTCGACGATGTTCGGCGAATCCTCCGATACTTCAAGCTGGACGTCCTGCAGGATGTCACACCCGTTGCACCTGAATCGCCCAGGGAACTCGTTAAGCGATTTTTATGATATCCTTCCGCGGACTTTTGACGTGCACGCGTAAAGAATCTGACAAGCGACTTGAATAGCCACGGGAAGAGACTCGGTTTCGCGACGCTGTTAAAGTGGAAGAGCCATGGCTTTTTTCCCCCCTTTTTTCCTTTTCCTTCAACGTGTCCTTTGAGACTTTCAGTCTACGTCGTCGTTCGCGGAACACCAGTTTCATTTTCTTCCTTTTTCTTCGCTTTAAGCTCGCAATTTTCTACTCGAATGTAATATTATTTATAATATTATTTGTAATATTAATGATTGAATATTGGAATTATTTCTTTTCTTTTCTTAATTTAAAGAAACAAGTTCTGCGTTTCTCATAATTTATACGAAACGTCGCAAGCTACTTACAAATTTTTTATTTAAAATTTTACTCAGCATTGCTGTTTATTATAATTTAGTTGTTTAAGTATAGTATTATTTAAGCAGCTCCTGGCTTAATATTTTGAAACATTTTTTGTTTTTTTTATTTATTGAATTAATCTCCGATATTTCGTATCGAATATTAATAATTATTGTTATAAATCCTGAAACGTTACACTGGTATGCATTTTTGCTATATTCAGAGATATCGTTGTAAAAACTTTAATTGCTGTGTATTTTGCTGGTTACGGACTGCAAAAATGTAACGAACCGCTTTTTACAAGCCCTAGAACGATGTCGCGTTAAAATGACAGTACTGTTTGGATTGAGAATTATTTATGACGCTGCCAAAAATTTTTAATCACGGATGCGCTGTCCTCTTGTAACGGTAAATAGGGTTTAGGCTATAATAGCGCGATGAATAGTATAAAAGAAAGGATGAGCAGTAAAAAAAAAATAATAATAATAAAATAAATTAAACTGAATGATAAAATATTAAAAATTATTGTAACCACGGTGTACCCCATTTTATACAATTCTACACTTTTCATCATATTTGTTTCGAATTTATTCTTCGTTCTATCACACTTAATCGAATAACACAATAAAACAACCTTCAAATCCTACATAAATTTCTATCAACAGCGTTGATCAATTCCGGTAAGATTTTATAACAAAAAAAAAGAGAATAAAAGAGAGCAAAAACGAAGACAAAAATAGAAACCGTTGAAATCGAGAAAAATTTTAGTACGCAAAAAATTCGCGCAAAAATATCAGTCTCTATACTCTCTTTTATCGGTCGTTCGTCCCGAAATATTCCAAACCCGGTTGATCGAACCTGCAAGTCCCTTTTTTTGTGCCGAGATACAGGCAAAGCCGTTTTAATTAAACTGTGTGTGTGTCGTTGGTCGAACAAATTCAATCTCACCGGTTTATCTAGGACCGTGACCTACATCTCACTCGAGAGTGTCTGATCCTTTTTCCCTAGCGTTCTTTTTTTTTTCTTGTTTCGTACCCTTGTTTGCCCTTCTATTATTTTATTATACTCCTGACAATCGAATTGAATGATCGAGAGGAATAAATGGAAGGAAAATTAATCGCGACGGATTCGGTTTATTGATTAAATACATCTATAATTCGTAGAAGATAATTAGGATGCAAAATTTTTCTTGCCCTTTCTCATAATTGAAACTTCATTATTATATGAGTTCGAAGGATAAACTATATTATTATATTAAAAATTTACAACATATTTTCACATGTGAAGATTATATTTAATTCTTTCACTATGGTTGACTCTGAAAATAAAAACCTTCGTGATACGCATAATGATACAGTTTCTGTTAACATATGAGAAATATACGTGTACCAATTTAGATATACTCTGTAACGAATTATGGTATAACACATATGAACTACAATAAAAATAATTCAGTATTATAGAAAATTTTTATCTATCCTTTTAGAAAATAATTAATTTTCTAGACCACTAAGAATAACTAAAGTAACGTTCTCTATAGCTGGATCAAAACAACCCTGCATCCTCATTTACTTGCGATTAATTTTGCTTCACGATTACTTACGAGTATCGTCGAGACGAGGATCAGAAAATCATAAAATACGCCGCTGAAATAATCCTTCAATCCACTTTGACCGTATGTATCCTTCGCAGGAACGCCTCTAAAACGGTCTCTGGTGATCCCGATTGAAACGTAACCCGTAAAGCAGAGCGAAGAATTTTCGGAGTATAGGTTGAACGTTTTAACAGCGGAAAACAGAGAGCACAGGGCTATAAAAACTTTCGAAATTACGAGCACTCCTCGTCGTTCAATCGAAATATTACCTCGTTCGAGGCGGCCAACCAGAGCGACCATTCGATGCACTTCTTTGAACGGATTACCGATTGCACGGCGCACCAGTTACCGTTCGGCTAAAAATTTCATTCGTCGACGAAACATTCGTTTCATCATTTATACGCCCGTTCACTGGCACGATAAATCTCGGCGCGTTTGCCAGTGACGAATCGCTCTGTCCAATCTGTACCGAATCAAAGGTTTAACGACGCTGACCGGGTGAAACGTTAAACTAGAGGCTCGGTGTCGTTGCCGATAATGATCCATCTGTTTGTTCGTGTTCTGGTGTTAGGTATAAACGTCGAGGCATCTCGTTTGGTCAATTTGTTTTAGAAGGTCTTAATTTTCGACTGAATCTTGAAAATTTGGCGACTTCGTTATTGTTGGCTTGATTCTTGGAAATTTTGTGGTTTTTTATTAGTATTATTGGGTTGACTCTTGGAAATTTAGTAATTTGATTATTGAGTTGATTCTTGAAAATTTGGCGATTTTGTTATTGTTAGGTTGACTCTTGAAAATTTGGTGATTTTGTTATTGTTGGCTTGACTCTTGGAAATTTCGTGGTTTTTTTTTATTATTATTGGGTTGAATCATGGAAATTTAGTAGTTTGATTATTGAATTGATTCGTGAAAATTTGGCGATTTTGTTATTGTTAGGTTGACTCTCGGAAATTTGGTTATTTTATTATTATTGGGTTGACTCATAAGTAGACTTTGGATTTTTATGCAGCTATAGGCAATTCAAAGGTGCAAAATTGCACAGAATATGAAAAGAATATGAAAAGAATATCAAAGTTATAGTGCATTCTAGAATATTTGTATATAGAGCATTCTAGAATCTAGTATCGCAGTAAATTTATAAAAATTCTATGAAAATTTATGATACTTCTTGGTACGCTGGTAATTCTATTATTAAATATTTTTCCACCGATCTATAAGCTATCCAATGTCTGTTTACTAAAAATAATTAATCTTTTATATTATTTTATAAGAAGCCAGTTAGATTAACATTTTTTAATTTTACATTTTTTAATTTTCCTGTAACAATCCAGCGAGACATAAAACGTTCTAATTACTCTGTCACGTTTCAATCAATTATCGGAATACCACAGTAAAATGTTCTTGTGTTTGACAACGAAATAAAACACAAAATAATAAACAAGCAATCTTTCAACCAATCTATCGTTGTTCTCTACTACCAGCAGATAAATTGCAAAGTAAAATAGTGTATAAAATAAACAAAGGAAAGCGAATAGCAAAGGGACCGTAGATCGATTTCAAGGTTTGGCCATGTCTATGCACAGTTGGATGGTCAGAAATGTTTCTGAAACGAGTTATACGCCGTTCAACAGCTTTGACTGTAATTTTTTTGGACAAAACCGAGCTGCTTACTGGTCGTGTAAGTTTCGGATCACTGGCTCGGAAATAGAGGCCTGTATGCCATTAGAACTGCACGGTTTTTCGAACTTGCTCATTTTTCTACTCGTAGCCGGCTCGTCGATCCCTCTTTGACCTCTTTCCGAGGCAAAGCTTCCTTTCATTTTTTTCGAGACTTCAATTAATGATTCCAACAGGAGCTGGTGTATATTTTCTGTTCGAACTGTTACTATTGTTATGGATATTATATCTTGAGATCGAAAATGGTGCAATAGGACTTTGATTAACCGATTTAATACTATAATTACAAACGATTAACCGTTTCGCTGCGAAAAATGTGTATACGCTTTTGACAAATAAGTGATCGTTTGCTGAAAGCGTATGCAGACATTTTCTATGGTACAGAATTATTTTTATTCTCATTTACCTGTGCTATACTATAATTCGATATACAATATATCTAAATTTATATTTTTATAAATGTACATTATTATATTTTTGAATATAATTGTATCTATTAGATTGTCCCAAAAGTTTCTCTCGTTTTATTAATAAGTAATAGATGAATAATATTTTAGATTTCACAATATATTATTATATTATATAGAATACATTTTGAAAGCGTACGCAGACATTTTCTATGGCACAGAATTATTTTTATTCTCATTTACCTGTGCTATACTATAATTCGATATACTGTAACAATTAAACGTACTGGTATTTTTTTTTTAAAGCTACACACCACGGAGCCTTGTACTCCGTCGTCTCTAATTTTAATTTATTTTTCCAGTATTGGGGGAATTACATTACTCATACGTGTTTTAGACGAGGCAGTAGTAATAAAATGCATGCACTGTCTACCTGTAATAGAACTCGTAAAGTCTGTCGTGTCGTTGTACAAGATTTATGTTTATGCATGTTTGCAGTGTATTCTTGAAATGTCGTAAACGAGAGATCTTTAAAAACGCGAAATTATACTGCTCAAGAATGATTTAATTATCGTAAATACCAGAGTTGCAGAAAATATAAAAACAAAAAAATATTACGATTATGAAATGCAGTTATTCGGTTTAATTAACATTCTACGCTCAATTTTATCAAATTTATTTTAATTAATAAAATCAAGTATTTTAAAATAAAATTTCAGTTCGACTTATTTTTTATTATAAAAATAATTCTATTATAATTCAAGACTGTAAGCAACAAAAATACCTTACATAATAAATATTTGCAAATTTCAATCTGTAGTAGTTATTTATTGATCGAAATGGTTATCGATATGTAATAAACTTACAATTTTGTTCGACACGATATATTTTTACAAGACGGAGAATCAATTTGCTGGCCTTTCGTCGAGACTGTATAGAATTATTCTTGGCATGTAATAGAATTTTTTCCGATACACGTTCAGAATGGTAAAAGTCCGTCTTCAGGATCCCAAAGGATTAATAAAGTAACTACGCTACTTCAAAGAAACCCCACATCCTTCTCAAAACAGAAAGATCGTGTGCTTGTTGGTCGCTAAAGCGAACTAGCTCGTTGCTATTGATTTAAGCTGTTTTCGAACCCTTTCAGCGCGAAATTAACTTCACCGGTGAAAGAATATTTTTTGTCAGCGATAGAAAATATTTGTAAAATACTGTTTCCCGCGAAAATAAAGAGAAAAAAGAAACGACGAAGGTGAGCAACAATTTTCCAGAATAAAATTTCAGAATCTACATAAATACGGGTATATCGTTCAACGATTAAACCGAACCTTTTATTGAATGAATTAAAATGCACTATTGCGAATATATTGAACACAGATCGTGAAAGTGTTTACGAAATAAAATATAGTGGTACAGAGATTTGTATTTCATTAATAACCAATTTGAATCCTGTTACACTTTCGGGTATCAGAATAATTTCCATTCAAGTATCATTGACCAGCGTTTTTATTTATTTTTTTTATTTACCATATTAATACCTTAAAGAAAATGTCAACGACTTTTTTTTTTAACTCATAACTTAATACTTTAAATAAATAGATCGAATTAGAAATTTTTTTAATTGGAATTAGAAATATAGAATTAGAAATTTAAAACATAGAAAATGGGTGAATTTTTACTCGAGGAGCGTACGAAGGTTAATTTCTTTTTTCGCATTCTCTCTTAGAATTAAATTTATCAAAGAATAAGCAGTCTCATGAAAGACGAAAAATATTTGTAAAATTCGCTTCCAGGTATGTTACAACTTTCTTCAAAAGGATTTTTGATTCAGCGGAAAGAGAGAAATAAATGATCTACATTCGATACGTGCAGAATCAGAAACTTAACAGAACTTTTACGAAGCATGAATTTATTCAAGACTATGGTTTGCGCCGGCATTTACACGCCAATTAACAAAATCGATGTCGTTGCATAGGATGGAAAAATGATCAACTCAGGTGCAATAGCAATTCATTGAACAAGCTTTAGTCGGGGTCGAATATTCACGAATGAACGCCTGATTACACATTTCGTCCTAATTTTCAGCACAACGGTACGATTTTAAAGAACAATAATTACAGGATCGCAGTTGTTACGCGCTATGGAATTATGAATTCCGCTAATGGGAATATGCAGTGGTTGATATCGGATGTTAATGCACGCATTGAAAGCATTATATGTGATCATAACTAACGTTTTAAAGTGGCCGTAAACTAAAGTTTGTAAAAGCTTTTAATTGGCGGCACAATTGTGTAACTGTGCCGCATTACCGACACAAAGGGTTTTAAGCTGACCGGTTAAAATTCGTGGCATCGATACTTCTTGTAACATACAAACGTCTGTACTACTGTATAAAGATGGAACCGATTTTTATATTCGCGCAAAACTCAACTATCGAACCGATCTTCTGAAAAATTTAAAACATTATCCAAACAATGGCTTAATCGTTAAATAAAATAGACACGGTTGATTTATAGAGAACAAACGGGAAAATAGACGCGAAAGAATATCGACGAATGTTCGCCTCGATTTTACGAGGCTTCATCGAATGTACGTAAATGTTTCCTCGTCTTTGTATTTATTTTGCGGATTTGTTTTCACGGAACGGCTCTCGCGTTTGTTGATGTTTTACCGTATCCTCGCATTTTTCTTGCTGCTTTTTTTGTGTTTTCTTTTAGAGTGGACATCGACGAGTTTATCGGGGAAGCATTACCAGCAACTATATCGGTCTCGTGCCGCAAACGTGTGCTCGCTTTCATGAGCTTTCCGTCGGAAAAACGTTACCTTAAAAGAATTATCTTCTTCTGATGTAAATTCTATGAAATTCTTTTTTACACTATTTTAAGTTTTTACGAACGTTGCTTCATTTATAAAATTCTATCAAATGTGATTTAAAATTTCATCAAAGCGCCGAAAGACTGGAACAATTTTTTGGTCCGAAGCCATATAAAAACGTTTGGATAATTTTTGTTATCGATTTGAAATTAATACCATAGATATTAGCATAAGATTTCTGTATTTGGATAGATTTGTCGTCAAAAAAAATTTTCTAACGTAACAGTCAAAAATTTTTCTTTCGTTTTCTATAGTTTTTGTGCTGCTTGGAATCTTTGACGAGTTTACTTAGTGACTAAAAAATTTTAACCGATAGTATGTGTAAAAATAAAGGACTGATCTTTACGTACAAGATTTCTAAATTCAATTTAATTAAAATTAGCTCGCATTTAACCCTCTGTAACCCAAATTTTGTTTGCTTACAAGGGGTAAAATTATAGTTCTGCAAATTCTCACTTTGATCTTGAAACCAGGAATCAATACTCACGGAAAGTACTCACAAATGCATCGTTAGAAATTTATAGAACTTTCATGAAAAATTACGAACCGATCATTTGACCGCTTTGGTAGTTTTAATATTAAAAAGGTACATACTATAAGTTGATATA
>SMSQ01006479.1:14087-30716 GCA_019453375.1 Ctenoplectra terminalis
AATTGCAAAAAAAAAAAAAAAAAAAAAAATGAAAAAAAGAAAGAAAAAAATAGAACGCGCAATATATCATAAAATTGTTAGCAATGCATCACGCTAAAAATATTCGTTACCGTCAAACGTATGAACACCTCTTCTCTTTTATCACACGCTTTTGTTAAGTAAACCACACTTCATAGAACCTTTGTACATACATACATCTCTCTTTGTTTACACAAAAATGTTCCCACTGAAATATTGCGCGCCAGATACTAGTCCACTATCGAGGATGCTTTATAGGCAAGTAACTCATAAAAATCCAGATATATTTTACGACCATTGCAGATACCTCGAACAAAGAAATGGAAACGCTTCTCGTCGAAAAAGTATCAATATTACGGGATTGGAAGAGTTAACACCATTTACACAACTTCTATATTCTTTTTCTCCCGTCCCATAAAAATATTTTCCGACGTTTGTTATGCTTCGTTACCCTCTCCTTATCCATCGTTCCTCCCTTCGAAGCGTTCAGTTAAAAGTTTCGCGTTTTCGATGACCCTCGACCATTTATCGGACTTTCCTCCGTTCGTCGCGACAGAATTTATAAAAGAGTAGAAACAAAATTGGATGAATTCTCGAACAAAAAGTTTAACCAATTACGGTACAACGTCGATTATCCGAAGTAATTGGGAGACAAATCCGTTCGAGTAAGTGGTTTTTCGGATAATCGGTCTTGAGGAATCAAGTTTGTGAACGTGTCATAAATCAAGTAGAAATTAAACTGTTTTTAAATACAGATGCTACACACACGCATAAAAAAAAAAAAAAAATTGCATATCTAACGAGACAAATTGAATACAAGAAGTAAGTTATACATTATTAGATAATTTCAACTTACAGATTCGCTCTAAAATAATTTGAAAGCATTAACCATTTGCCCTGGCAACCAATTCACAAATGCGCGTGCCAAAACGCTGCACCGTAACGTGCCGTGAGGCGTCTCTTGAAACGAGAAGACTCGATAGAGTCTTAGACAAAGAATTTCACGCAGATATGAACATTAAAGTTCATTAACACTAGAACTAAACACTCAAAGTGGTCAAAATGACCCATTCGTAATTTTTTACAGAATCTTTATAAATTAACTACGGTGCCTTTGGCCAGATTTTCCGCGATTTTCTATTAAAAATGTAGATAAACTTTTGTCCGTATCGCATTACATATTATTTTATATACTTTCCACTTTGATTTCTTCGGTAGAAATAAGTATACTTTAATCGTCGGTAGTTCTAGTGTTAATTATCTCGTAGAGCATGGTGTATTTAGGAACAGCAACCAAAATTTCAACTAAGGTTCCATTGCATGATCTTCAAATAACTTTCATCATCGATCTCGAAAGAAAAATATTTAAACAATCTATGATATTTTACTTCGTATCTTTACAACAATTTTGCAAATATTATTATTTATTCTATTCAAGCGCTTTTTACTAATACAGGTACCATCAATCATCGATGGCCCACATAATGGTACTGGCAGATCGAGTACTTGTTACCAAATACCCTCCACAGCACTCGACGCGTTAACAATCGCATAAATTCAACTTATGACGTAAATAAATGAAAAATAAAACAAATAGAAAAGAAACATAGGGAAGGATTACTCGCTACGACAATTTTCCTCTTTTCCAGCTCGACAGTTTTTCAAAAAGCTTCCAGTTCAATCGGCGCGCGCGCGCGCGCGTGCGATAACACGGGAGAGATTTTCCATGACACCTTCACACGCACGGTCATTTTTACATTTCACCTTAATTCGATTTTACGCGGCCCGACGATACGTTGTTGGTCGATGTTTCGCTGTTGTTTTCCCGTTTTCTGTCACTCTTCATTATTACGAATCGTGAAACGCTATCCGGCCCGAAAATGATCGCGTAACGCGAGCCAACGGGACAGTACATCGATATTTCGTGGCTCGTGCCGTGGAAAAATTGCCGACGAATTCAATCTCGATTGGTCCCGTTTGCACCCCCCCTTTTTTTTTCTACCATTGGGCCGAGAANGTTCTCCACTTTTCGCTGTTTTTTTTACGGATTTTTTTTTTTTTTTTCTTAACTGGTTCGATAGAGAAGAAAGAGAGACAAANCTTTATAAATTAACTACGGTGCCTTTGGCCAGATTTTCCGCGATTTTCTATTAAAAATGTAGATAAACTTTTGTCCGTATCGCATTACATATTATTTTATATACTTTCCACTTTGATTTCTTCGGTAGAAATAAGTATACTTTAATCGTCGGTAGTTCTAGTGTTAATTATCTCGTAGAGCATGGTGTATTTAGGAACAGCAACCAAAATTTCAACTAAGGTTCCATTGCATGATCTTCAAATAACTTTCATCATCGATCTCGAAAGAAAAATATTTAAACAATCTATGATATTTTACTTCGTATCTTTACAACAATTTTGCAAATATTATTATTTATTCTATTCAAGCGCTTTTTACTAATACAGGTACCATCAATCACCGATGACCCACATAATGGTACTGGCAGATCGAGTACTTGTTACCAAATACCCTCCACAGCACTCGACGCGTTAACAATCGCATAAATTCAACTTATGACGTAAATAAATGAAAAATAAAACAAATAGAAAAGAAACATAGGGAAGGATTACTCGCTACGACAATTTTCCTCTTTTCCAGCTCGACAGTTTTTCAAAAAGCTTCCAGTTCAATCGGCGCGCGCGCGCGCGCGTGCGATAACACGGGAGAGATTTTCCATGACACCTTCACACGCACGGTCATTTTTACATTTCACCTTAATTCGATTTTACGCGGCCCGACGATACGTTGTTGGTCGATGTTTCGCTGTTGTTTTCCCGTTTTCTGTCACTCTTCATTATTACGAATCGTGAAACGCTATCCGGCCCGAAAATGATCGCGTAACGCGAGCCAACGGGACAGTACATCGATATTTCGTGGCTCGTGCCGTGGAAAAATTGCCGACGAATTCAATCTCGATTGGTCCCGTTTGCACCCCCCCTTTTTTTTTCTACCATTGGGCCGAGAATCATTTTTCCGGTTCCTTTGTCAGAATTCGGTCGACGAAGCTCGATTNCAAAGAATTCTTCGTAGAACGGTGATTGCTGCTCGAACGTTGCTCTAGCTCCGGCAAACTCGACCAGGAATATCGTATGTTTTAACGCGATTTATCTTTCGAGACTGAACACGTTTAACGAGTTTTAACTTCGCTCGCGACTTGCTATTCCATGCAATTTTTCCGGATGTAACTTTTGGGAGTGGCGGAGGAAGCGGCGTAATGCGAAGCGTAGGCGGTTCCTGTTTCAACGAAATCTATTGCGATCCCGGTGGGTGAAATTTATTCGATAGAATCTATCGAGCTGTTTTTCATTGAGCTCGTTGCCAGAAGTGTTATATATTCTGGATAGAACTTTGTTGCTGTTCATTGATCCTGCTTCAAGTTTGTTGCAGCTTATTTTTTTTTTGTTTGCTTTTTTGAAAGCGATTATTTAGAAATGGAAAATATTGGTGTATATATTCTCACAGGATAATTATTTTCTCCTCGTTCTTTTATATTTTTTAAATTAAGCAAGCTTCACAACGACGGTATTTTGTATTTAACACGTTGTCCGATTTTTAAGTAAAACGACTAATAATTGTAATAGTTGAGTTTGATTCAGTAGTTAAATTAAATAATTAAATCAAGAATTTAATTATAGATAAAATAGTACAAGATTGAAACAGGTAATCAGTTAATCTTATAAAAGTCACCTATTCAGTTTCCTAATTGCCTAATAATATAAGTTATATTAATGGCAATCATCAGGCGACTGTCTTTTTGCGTGTAAAGAAAAATGACGAAACTGTATTAATTGTAACGTTCAAGGATACTGTGCAATTTTTGATTAGGCATTAAGTACATCAACTCATACTAGGAACCCTCCCCATATTAGACAAAGCTTCTTTACTCAAACCAAGCAATCGAGCGTAGGAGCTATAACCGCTTTAAATGTTCACTTATTTTGAATTCTACGATTATTCTAAGAATATTATGTTATTTATGGATCGAAATCAAAAACCAATATAATCACAATTACTCGGTTCAATACACAAACGCGCGCGCATGCAATCGAAACCACCAATAACCTCTCCATTATTCCCCTGAGATGACTCATCTGAAATTTCTAATTACGCGAATCGCAAATCACTGGAAATTGATTGAACCTAATTAAACAACGATTATCCTAAAAACCATCGAAAACGATAAAGTGACTCTTATTCGAATTACGCGAGAATTTTTNGAATTCTACGATTATTCTAAGAATATTATGTTATTTATGGATCGAAATCAAAAACCAATATAATCACAATTACTCGGTTCAATACACAAACGCGCGCGCATGCAATCGAAACCACCAATAACCTCTCCATTATTCCCCTGAGATGACTCATCTGAAATTTCTAATTACGCGAATCGCAAATCACTGGAAATTGATTGAACCTAATTAAACAACGATTATCCTAAAAACCATCGAAAACGATAAAGTGACTCTTATTCGAATTACGCGAGAATTTTTGTGCGTAACTAGTAAAACCTAAGTAAAGAAAAAAAAAAAAAAAGATACTATTTTTGGAATCGCTTATAACGAACTTCGACGCGATTTTTCTAGACGATACTCAATTTTCCGAGCGAACGACACTCTCGTGTCACTTACTAGCAGGCAGAGTATTATAACTTCCAATAGTTATTTCTTTTAAACTAATTACTCAACCAGGGAAACTTCCCTTGTAAGTATAACTTTCTTCGTGTTCTGTTATTTTTAAATTAACCTTTCAACAGCTCCTCGTGCAAGCAGATAGTTGACAGTTTTACAAAAGAGAAACAGTGGAAAACAACTTCTAGTCGAGTTTTTCCTTTTTTAATATTTCAGAAGGAGCCAAGGATTCTTTTAAGAGAAACGGAATTTAAAAATTGGCGACCAGGTGCAAACGAAGTATTCGTGGACCAACAGTAAAGAAGTTCAGCAAGTAACACATGCTGCCCTTTAGTTTATCTACGTTTATAGCTTGGCTGACAGCTGACTGTGTTGCAGCCACGGTATAATAAATTAAAATTGAGAGGAAACGCACAGCGAGCAGTGGATGTTGTAAAACTTGAGTAAACCTCTGTGGAGTCTTTCATTGGGTAATTTTGTAAGCGTCAGCAGCTTTGTCGGACGTCGTTTTGTTATCCTGTCCTTGTACCATTATACATACTTTTTTTTTATCACTGTTTCGTCACATTCCATACTGTATTCAAATATGATACAATTTGTTTTATGCGACTCGAAACTTGGAGCATTGCAGAAATTTTCAGCAATTTTAAAATAGCTTCGAAGAGCATTGAATGATCGGTTCTCGATGGTCGTCGACAGCTTTTCTATAACCTCGAATGAAAATTAAAATATATCCTGGGTATTTACTAGCTGTATCAACATTTAAAAGCAATCTCGAAGTGACTGTCAGAGGCTTCTAAACGATCTTGGTTTCTTTAAGTTTTTCTTGCATTGTAATATTTAGTAAAAAGCATTAATTTTCACCAGAAAGCATTTTCAGCGCAATTTATAATCCATAAGAGGATTTAATAATTTAAAACACAAATATGCATATTAAGCGACAAATATTTAGCGCTTTAATAATTAATCCATTTCATTTCGCTTCGCACACGAGGTATATAAATAAGTTTTCACGGTCTAGTAAAGAGTCAAAAAATGGGTCGATGACTAATTCGCTTGAAAAGTCGGTGAATATTTTCATTAGCTTCTTGCCTGAGAGATGGAAAAATATTGCATACTCCAAAGAATATTGTTTCGATTAAAACGGACACATAAAAACTTCAACATCATTAAACTTCATCGCAGCTAATCAACATGATATACTCTTCCATGTACGTAATGTATAATCCAAGCTTGTATCCTCTTCGACGAATAAAAAGAGCCCCGTGTTTCATGCAGACTTCAACGGAAACAGAAACTGACGAACAGTATAACGAGGGAATCGCGTTACTGCGTTGTAAATGTGTGATCACCGAATAAAACCTACCTCGTTTACCAGTTTCACTTCGCTCTTGCTAATCATCTTTTATTACGGATCTCATTGGCGGGGTTGAATGATCTACTTGTGAAACTTCGAGACTTTTCGCCGACTTCGACAAGGGCAAACTGATACCAATTTGTCGCGAAGGAATCACTTTGGCTCGGAGTAACGAGAGACGCGGACTCGTCACTTTGAAATGGGATCGAAGCGAGGACGCCAAGTTTGAAGTGTGTCTTTCGGTTAGGATTGAATATTTTAAGGAAAATTAAAGGGAAGTTTTGCTACGCGGAGCGTTTGATAGACAAACACGTTTCAATAAATTGTGAGAATAGGGATGATTTTAAAGACTTCGTCTTTGAATGAAATATTTCGCTAGCATTGGAACCACTGGCGATTCAAATATATTTATTTTCACCAAAGAATTTATAATTCATGGAATAGTTAAAAATAGCTCGAACAATAGGCTCGGTTGTCTGGCAATCCTCTTATCTTCTCGCGGTAGAACAGCTAACCCGCCCAAAGAGAGTAATGTCAAATAAGTTTAAATAATTAGACAGATCCGTAAACATCGCTTCACTCACGCAGTGTACACGAATCCAAGACTAAGGTCGACGGCTAGAGGGTAAAATCTAGGGCTGAGCCATAGTCAAACCGAGTTAACCTCTGTCAACCTTATTCAAGTTTAATTTTCGCTAGACGAAGTCTGTTAACTCTTAGTTAACCACGGTTTGTGTGAAATCCGATCAAAATCCGGAATACGATTCTTTCTTTCTTCGAAACATGCATTTAAACGTGTGTTTATCCTAACTGAAAGTATTATCGTTCTTTGTGTTATTTTAACGCGTTATTATTGAAAACAATAAAGTTAATTTAAAAAATAAATATATACCGGAGTAACATTATCTTTGGCGAATGAGGCTGAGTCTGAGGAACTCCGTGACACTCTTAGAAAGATACTTGACGTTCTCGATATTTTTTTACAAATAAAATTTTATTAACACTGTTCGTATTAATATACAGTATCCTTTGAATTAATTTGAAAACAGTGTTATTATTAATGTAGTCTATGCCGAAGTGAATGCAGAAACTCATTAATGCAAAGAGAGGAAACTTTTCCTATTCAAGAGTTCATATGCAACTTAAAACTTTTATGTAAAATTTACTTTACGATTCGTGAAGTATATTTGCAATAAAATAACGTGCATTAATTAACANGAAAACAATAAAGTTAATTTAAAAAATAAATATATACCGGAGTAACATTATCTTTGGCGAATGAGGCTGAGTCTGAGGAACTCCGTGACACTCTTAGAAAGATACTTGACGTTCTCGATATTTTTTTACAAATAAAATTTTATTAACACTGTTCGTATTAATATACAGTATCCTTTGAATTAATTTGAAAACAGTGTTATTATTAATGTAGTCTATGCCGAAGTGAATGCAGAAACTCATTAATGCAAAGAGAGGAAACTTTTCCTATTCAAGAGTTCATATGCAACTTAAAACTTTTATGTAAAATTTACTTTACGATTCGTGAAGTATATTTGCAATAAAATAACGTGCATTAATTAACATACACATTAATTAACATAATACTATAGCTACAAAAGAGATTCGAATCCTTTTCCGTCCGAAAAATGGAAAAATTTAATGTTTAAGTAGAAAACAGTAGGATAAGTCAGGCGTCACCTTATAAGTTAATGGATGACCCGACTCTGGTATTCAAAAGTTTAAATTTCCTAAGATGTAATTACAAATTTTCAAACAGTCCTGTCTAACAGAGCACGGTAAGTTTAATCTTGAAGGTAAACAGTTTTTTTTTTTTTTTTTACAAGACGCAAACTTTGATCATACTTGGAAGTTCAGTAACAAGTTAAAATATGAGAAAGAACTTTATTTAATTGCATTAAACTACTACTTTCCATTTTGAGCAGCGATATAGTTATAAAGGTAAGTCTACAAAATGAAATTAAATATTTTAAAGGAAGTTTCAATTAGGAACATCACTTTGTATATTTCCTACAAGGTGATTATAGTTGCTTACTTTGGTACATTAGTTCGTAAACTTCAGTTTGCTGTCATTATTATTTCTACAAGCTTTAAAATGATTTTCGCGTTAACGTTTTGCAGAAACCTTTATAACGAGTTACCAAAGTTTCTTCTTTAAATAGAGGAACGTCACGTCTACCATCAATAGTTTGCGAACTCGGATTCTTTGACGCTGTTTTGTTTCATTTTGCAAACAATATTCGAGCTTATATATAAATTTTCTCCTGTCTGTACGCGACCGATATAAAATAACTTAATTTAGAAACTAATTACTCTCGAAGTTCGTTAACGCATTAAGACGTTAACACGCTGCGCCAATTTTGATCGACTTTCGGTTAGGCCGTGAGCTATGATACTGATTCGAAAACATTTGATCGGAAAATAGCTAAGAGTTTAACCAATTTTTAGTAAATTTGATAAGTTATATATAATAGTATGGTAGTATAAGTTATTTTAATAAAACCCATTAACGAATTATAAATTATTATTCTTTGAAATTTATATTATCGGTTTTTAGAAACCAACTAAACGAAAATTTCAGCGACGGTTCGCAGGGACTGGAGTATCGCTTAATGTATTAATTTCTTCTCTTATTCGATTTAACGAAACAAACATAAAAATAGTAAGATAGAAACGATCGAATTAAATAAGCTTGATACAATTTCGCTTCTTTTTTTTTTTTAATTCTTACTTCATTTCTTTATTGCGATTTAAATCAAAATTAGTTATACCTTGAAACGAATTGAGAAGAATTTAATACAATTTTTTATTTCCACAAAGGATAATTGTGTGACTTATCTTTGTAATTTTATAAATGAAGTATGTACAATAGTGTACGCATTATTGAAAAAATGGTGTAAAAATGGTTTGTAAAAACTCACCACGAACAGAAGATGGAACCCTCCTCCAATGTGCCTGTTAGAAGGAACCTGGAAAAGAAATAATTTTGTCATTATAGAATATACGAACTTAAGAAATATAAATAATAACCTAATCTATATCAAAATTGTTTATAGCATTAAAAACAAAAATTTTGATCACATAATGTTAGCAATGAAACGATTGTACAGTATCATTCATCGGTATCTTAAAGATACATTTTCTCCAAATTAAGAGATTTTCAATTAAATGAGAGTATAGCCGAAAAGAAATCTGAATGCCGTAGCAGGCTTAAATAACATCCACACAATTTTTCGCTACGAGTTCATAACACTCGTGGCATCATCAAATATTCCTTTGATGTACGCCAGGTCGGCTTTCAGTAATTAACATCAAAGGAATATCTGTATTGGTTAACAAATACGCAAAACAGGAGAGGATTGACAAGAGAAAAGCTCCGATAAAATAAACATTTATCAAACGCGGAGCACAGAAACAGTTTGTTCTTACTGCTTCTATTTTCTATCTCTAGATACAAAAGCGGTGATAGTATTAGATGCGCGTATGGGTTCATATCGCGCATTGAATAGTTGCACGCTGGCACATAAATGGATTCATAGTATACTGAACGGTTGAACGCGGAGACATAAATGTATATACAGAGCACGGAAAACAAGTTTTTTAATTCTTTTAAACTCATACACGGGGTCATAGTGGTGAACGGGTTTAGAGAATGAGAAGCATTGCTGGCCATTATGGCCTACTCGTCTCATAATCCTATTCAGGAAGCCGAGGTATCTTTTGGAGACCTCCCCAAGAAAAAAAAGAAAATAAATAAATAAATAAATGGCTGAGGAAATAAGAGGCTTTGCGTGAATAGGAATACTAAAAATGTTCCTTTTGGAGTTTTCAATACCTTCCTCTTANCGTGAAGAGGAATACTAAAAATGTTCCTTTTGGAGTTTTCAATACCTTCCTCTTACGTGAAAGATGGTCACCATGGGTGTTTTCATAAATAAGAATCTTTGCACGAAGAGGAACACCTAACATGTTCTTTTTACAGTTTCCAATGCCCCCGATATGCAAAAGAGTGCCACCGTAAGGATTCTAATAAGTTAGAATTCGTAAAAATAAATACATGAATTAACCAACCGATAGCTAAAAGAATGGAAACCTTTGCGTACGGAGAACTATTCAGTGTACTCCTCTTGGAGTTTCCGATACTCCCTTTCAGCACAGAGGCTGGCCACCATGAGGGTTTTAAGCGAAAGGAATCTGGTATTATTTCGATTTCCTCTCCATCCAGGAAACCGAGGAGTCTTTTAAAGATTTCTCTGGTGTAAAAAAATACATATATATAAAAGAGTTAAGGGAATGAATCCGTGCTTGGCGAAAGAACAACAGAAAATGAAGATTGTGGTCGAAAGGGATGCGGTAGGTGAATTTATGAGGCAGATACGAGTACGGCCGCGCGCTATTTTCTCATCTGGAACAACACGGATTCTAGGGATCCGGTATGCCGGACTTCTCGTCACTTCCAGACAAACAGTTTCGGTAGTTCCGCGGCTCGTTCACGCGGCACGCGTGCTCTCGCGTTCTTGCACGCCGGAACGCACTAGATAACGCTGACCTGAAAAACTATGCAGCCTCCCATAGATCGTCATTATCTCGAGAAACAGCCAGGGAAAGAGGACTACGGAGAACAGGATGCATTTGTCCCGTTCTTTCCGGACACGAGAGCCGTGTATCTGTTTCGTCGGAAGAGCGCTGTTTGAATATGTGGAATGAACTCGTGTGCATGTACACGCGCAAAAATATGCCACAAAATTCTACGCGCGGACCGTATAGATACTGGATCTATTTATCTTTCAACATTCTATGTTTTTCGTCTCTTACTGTGGGAACCTTTCTGTGAACTTTTCACCAAATTTATCATATATCTTTTATGCGACAAAAAAAAGTTACCGCTGCACATGAACGTGCAAACTCATATTTCATCGGTGAAAGTAAACGAAAAGGTACTGTTTAATGAACTTCAAAGAGATTAACGTCTTCGGTGAAATATACACATCTTTTCTCCACCGAGAAGAATTATCGTAACAAATTGGATTACCAATGCGTAGAATATATTCAATTAGATAAAAGATGGATCTCTTTTTCTTTGATTCCATACACTGTACGTAAGAAGGAATTATGTTTATATTTTTACCTCAAGACAATTAATAAAAATATGAGTTAATTTTTGACACAGTTCATCCAAACGCTCCTTCAAAGGTAACAAAAACTGTATTTTATCTAAATACAAAATATAAATCCTAACACTACTCAACATCTCCCTAAACCAACTTTCCACGGTCTTGGTACTTAGAGTTCTAAAATATCAGAGAGCTGGCAGATTCGTTCGACAAAATTTATACCTTCGACCCATTAAACACCAAGAATTTCCTCGCTAAACAAAAAAAAGAAGGAAAACAACAAAAGTAAGTGCCGTATATTGCTTCCATAAATTTTATTTACACGACCGAACGATTTATCTTTATATTTTTTCGAGCACCACGCATCGTGGCAATTCGAAACTCTTTCCCAGCGTCCTGTATATTTTAATCCTTTATCCCAGCGGCTGACTCGATGTTTCTTTTCCAGAACGCACTCGTAACAACGTACACCACGAAACATTTGAATTTTATGCATAAACTCGCGTATCGCGAAATACAAAGTATATATACGACAGAGAGCGCGAGGGGGAGGACAGTGTTATAATAAAAGCTGCGAGGGGAATCTTTTACAACGGAGCCACGGAAAATTGCACGACGGGTTAAAACCCGAGATATAGAGAAGCCGGAGATAAAAGAAGACACCGGCGGGGAGACGTGAAGAGGAATTCGTTCGATTCTTTCGAAGTCGTTTAGCAAATACACTTTCGAGCTTTACTTTGCCCTCGATCGAAGAACTTCCCTCTCGCCGGGCTACGAGATGAGGGTGGAGGAGAGAGAGAGAGTTCGAAACGGGCTGGCCACTTTGCTCAACGAATTTTCTACCACGCGGAGAGTCGAGTAGTCGTTTCTCATTGTCCGTGCACGCAACTTCGGGCCACGCTAGATTTCGCACACTTACGATCATTGCCGCGGAACATCCCTCGTGCAATACCATCTAAAGCACTGGCGGAAAAGTATTTCCTTGGATCCGAGATTTTTCACGTTTTAGTTTGTATGGTTCGATGTTGGAATATTGAAGTGTGTTTCGGAGATTGTTGAAAAGAAAATGAGGATAAGCGTCAGTGGAGATGTGTTCCGTTGGGTTACGTATGATTTGGATGTTGTAAGTGTTTGCATTGTAACTGCCGACGTTTCAAATATATGTACTTAGTTCTAGCAAAGGAATTAAAGCGATAGGTATTTTTAGAAAAATATATAATGCAACAGATACAAATCGTTATTCGTATTCATTACGAAAAATCATGGAAAGTTTTCGAAAATGAGCCTTGGTAAATTTATAGAAATTATATGAAAAATTATGAATTCGTCGTTTCGAATATTTTAGTAGCTCTAGTGTTAAGGATGAATTATTAAGGTGTGTTTTAATATTAATTTATTAAAGCGTACCTATTTGTAAATGATGTTTGAAAATATATTTTACGGAAAATCGCGGAAAATATTTGAAACTGATCTGTTAAAAATTTGTAGAATCATCATGTTGATAGTTCTAGTCTTAATCTTACTTGTAAGTATACAAAATTAGAAAAATAAAAAATATCATCTACAATGGACCACTATTGTTAACTACATGTCATCTGTTTCCTCATTTTCTTATACCTATTATACTTCTATTTTCACGTATTTTCACACCTCGTATTTCCTATTTAAATGATAAACAGCAGCACGCGGTTTTAAACGAACGTGCATAAATAATGCAAAGGTTTCTGGGTTTCCGGTTGGCGAGAACACGAAAAGAGAAAAGAAAAAGAGATAAAAAAAAAAGACAGAAATAAAGCCGTAAATCGCGGCGCACGTGCACGATATGTCGGTCTAACTTTAAACACGTGGTCTCGTTCGCTCGTGCATCCGTAAAATCTGCCTTGTCGTACGTGCCTACAAGAGTTTCCCTTGTATTTGTTCGAATCAATACGCAGTACAGAAATTGTTACCGTGGTCTGCTGCGTCAAGGATTCTCGAAGCTTAGACGAGAAACAAGAAAACGCGAGATGCTCAGTTTAGTTTTATGCCAACCGATCTACCGATCACGTACGCGCGCGTATTATAATACCTTCAAGTGTGCTTTACGAAATCTCTCGAGCAGAAATTTTTCTTACGTGTGCAGTCTTTTTCTCGAAACGAGGAAAAGTTCGAGAAATTTTAGGAAAATCTCGTTTATTCCACTGCCTCGTATTTTACTTTGTAATAAAAAGGATTGCTTTGATTATTTTAGTTAAATTAGACTACTGAATCGAGTCTGTTTCGAAATTTTGTGAACGATTAGTGGTATTGGAAACATTTTCATTTCTGTTAAATTTGAATTTTATTAAAATTAGACTAGTGACTCGAGTGTGTTTCGAAATTCCGTAGATGATTAATGGTATTGGATTATTAATGAACAGGAATTAACTAAGATATTTAGAGAAATAATAGGGGTGAATTGAAACGATTTGGAAAGATTTTAATTTCTGTAAAATTTGAATTTTATCAAAATTAGACTACTGAATCGAGTCTGTATCGAAATTTTGTGGATGGTTAGTGGTATTGGATTATTAATGAATAGAAATTAGATAAGATATTTAAATAAATAATGAGAATGAATTGAAACATTTTGGAAAGATGTTAATTTTTGTTAAATTTGAATTTCATTAAAATTAGACTACTGAATCGAGTCTGTTTAGAAATTTTATAGATAATTAGTGGTATTGGATTATTAATGAATAGGAATTAACTAAGATATTTAAAGAAATAATAGAGGGGAATCGAAACGTTTTGGAAAGATGTTAGTTTCTGTTAAATTTGGATTTTGTTAAAAATTTTTTTATGCCATTGGAAATTATACCGCAAAGAGTTTAGAGTTTACTCAGTTACACAGCTATTCAATTTGATACTAAGTCTGTACTGACATATAGACTGCAAGTACAAGCATACTATCAAATTGCATGCCTTAACGTCTTAATTAGGAGCAAGCTCTCCTATCTGAGGCATTTGCCGTCTCTAGAGTGGAGTGCTCGAGTTAAACGCAATTCACCAGTAGAGGTCAGTAGAAGCTGAGACTTCCGTGAACACCTAACTCAGGATATGGACTATTAACCGCCGCTACCACGATAGTCTCACTATTCTTAGAGCAGAATAAAATTTCGTGAGCTCTCTGGCTCTCGCGGTAACAGTGTAAGCCGCAGGAATAAATTATGTACCTAGGATGTGTGTTAGTTAATGCGGTTTCGTAAATTTATACATTTTGGGTATTCTGTTAAGAAACTCGACTAAAGTTATTCCATTTTTAGAGAAACGAGATATAGGAATTTAATAATTTTTTTTCTCTTTCATAATCTTGCGACGATCATAATTTCGCAAACTTTATCACTATGAAAAACACATTTATATATTTAATTAATCCTATGTAGCTCTGATTTCTGCTACAAAGTTTATTTTAAGAAATACAAGCACAAACTTTCATTGCTCTTGTATTATTGAATTTCATTGATATAAAACTTCTTAACTGCCTTTTATAAATATTTCTGAATACACGAATAAAGTTTTTATTGCATTCCGCCAGACAGCTGCACGATTATAATTATTACACAATTACCGTCAATTTTTGTGAACACAATAAAAGAGTTAAATAGAACTTCCATAAATTAAATAAAAATATTTCTCTCTTGAATTTAGTCTAGCTCGCGTACGTAAATTCGACATTCGAATCACATCGAATTTTTTTACAGCACCACAAAACGTACATTTATATAAACCCACTCGTTAGTAACCTACATCGGTATCATTCTTCAAGCTTACCAATTATAAAATGCTTTCGCTGGAAAAAAAGACGTTCCGGAATGAAAGTTAAGTGGTGAATTTATATGTTTCGCAACGAGTGAACCGCTTCGTGGAGAAAAATTAATCTTTCATTTCACTTTCGCCCAAAGTCTCCGTCGATGGCCAAAATTATGGTCGACTCTTTCTTCGAATGGCCACCTCGTGGAATTCCTTTTTAAGGAGAATCTTTTACCGATAGTTAGAGCAAACACGTTTCGAATTTTCGTCTCACGTTGTTCGAGGAATTCTTTACGTTTCTCGGGTTCCAACACGTTTCGATCGTTCGTTGTTGAAGCTACGATCGTCACGTCTCTACAGACTCGTTGGTAAAAAGCAGGGTAGTTTCGAATTGATTTTTCATGTCATTAGACTCGTTTGAAGTCTGACTATGTCTGTCTATCTGACGCATTAAATTAAGTGTTTAGAGTTACATTTATCGTTGGTCCTATTTGTTAAAAATATAATTCTAGATATGAACGTAGGTAAATATAATTAATTATAGAATATATATCATGGCGCATTTTTTCTACAAATTTTTTTCAATATATATTATGTTGTTCTAATCGTTTTCTTAGTTTTATTAGTAGGTAATTGATGCATAATATTTTATGTTTTAAAATATATTATTATTTCACATATGATCTATTTTGCTCTATTATGTTCCTCCATTTCTCGTTTAACAAATAATTCTGCATATTTATATAAACANTTTTTTCTACAAATTTTTTTCAATATATATTATGTTGTTCTAATCGTTTTCTTAGTTTTATTAGTAGGTAATTGATGCATAATATTTTATGTTTTAAAATATATTATTATTTCACATATGATCTATTTTGCTCTATTATGTTCCTCCATTTCTCGTTTAACAAATAATTCTGCATATTTATATAAACACTGACAGACGAAGCCGCTGTGTGAAGATAACCAAAGAAATTTTCAGAACAATCTAATATTTATCGGTCGGCATCATCCATCTTCCATCAATGATACTTCGATTTTAAAGATGTAATTTAAAATAATAAAAATAAAAGAATAAATACAAATAATTGAACGAACTTGAATTATTTATTTTCATAATATAGGGTGGTTCGTATATCTCTGTCGCCTAAAAATGTTTTCGCTGCTTTTAGGAGTAGGGTGAAGTGACTTAAGTGGGTTATTCAGTTCTTGAAAAAGCATAATATCATTGGCAAAATATGTTTTTTAAAGCAATATTTTTCATCGGAATATTTTTCGATAGCATGAGCTATTTTTTTTTTTATATAAGTAATATAGATAGTGTTATAATAAATTTGGTAGATCCGGCTTTTATAATTTTTAAATAACCCGGACCATAAAAAATTATCCCTTTTTTTATTCCAATATTTATTCCAAATTAATACTGACTTTAAAATTCAATAAAAATCAGTTTCCAAACTTTTTCGAAATTTAATCATACTAGAAGCATGGATATTTAAATTTCGATAGACCATTACGTATTACTATTCTGTATTTGGGCGTAACCCGTCGAAACAACTGACGAACACTTCAAAACTATCGATCGGCTATGATCGTCGAATCGAATGACAAAAACCGCACGGAAATCAAACACGGAGGAACACATCTGTTTGATGCGGG
>SMSQ01006479.1:31009-51524 GCA_019453375.1 Ctenoplectra terminalis
TTCCTCCATTTCTCGTTTAACAAATAATTCTGCATATTTATATAAACACTGACAGACGAAGCCGCTGTGTGAAGATAACCAAAGAAATTTTCAGAACAATCTAATATTTATCGGTCGGCATCATCCATCTTCCATCAATGATACTTCGATTTTAAAGATGTAATTTAAAATAATAAAAATAAAAGAATAAATACAAATAATTGAACGAACTTGAATTATTTATTTTCATAATATAGGGTGGTTCGTATATCTCTGTCGCCTAAAAATGTTTTCGCTGCTTTTAGGAGTAGGGTGAAGTGACTTAAGTGGGTTATTCAGTTCTTGAAAAAGCATAATATCATTGGCAAAATATGTTTTTTAAAGCAATATTTTTCATCGGAATATTTTTCGATAGCATGAGCTATTTTTTTTTTTATATAAGTAATATAGATAGTGTTATAATAAATTTGGTAGATCCGGCTTTTATAATTTTTAAATAACCCGGACCATAAAAAATTATCCCTTTTTTTATTCCAATATTTATTCCAAATTAATACTGACTTTAAAATTCAATAAAAATCAGTTTCCAAACTTTTTCGAAATTTAATCATACTAGAAGCATGGATATTTAAATTTCGATAGACCATTACGTATTACTATTCTGTATTTGGGCGTAACCCGTCGAAACAACTGACGAACACTTCAAAACTATCGATCGGCTATGATCGTCGAATCGAATGACAAAAACCGCACGGAAATCAAACACGGAGGAACACATCTGTTTGATGCGGGAATATGACTCTAAATTAAACATCGGCACAATTGTCGTATATCTGTCGACAAATTTTTGTTTCGTTTCGTAGCGGTGTGCCGGTCAATGGGCTTATCGCGACAATTGTCGATATACGTCCGCCATTTGTGTTGACTTCATGATTTAACGAATGTGGTTGTGCTGCAAATTGTAACAGGAAACTCGTCGATTCTTTAAATCATATTTAAACTCAATAATTTTCTTCGTTTTCATTCCTTCGGTCTCGTAAACTTTAATTCCTCCCCATCGGCGGCGTTAATCGCCTCAATTGTGTACACACTGTTCGTTAACGATAATCAGTTTAACTAATAAAGGAACAGGAAACATTGTTTATTACGTTGCTCTTGTTTTAATAAATACTGATTATTATGGATAGAGGTACGTTTGCAGTTCGTCCATGGTATTTATTCTCCATTAAACTCATCAATAATTACGTAAACTCATTATCTCCAGTGATCAATACTTTAGCCAATCTGATGGTTTTAATATAGAACGGTTCGCGTAACTTAATGATCTTAAAATGCATGCGAATTGTTTGACGTGTGGAAAGATTGTTCGAAGGACTAGCTTTCTTTAATTTTACCATTTTACTGAATTACAAAAGTTAATTCAAAAATGTAATTTCTAAGTAGGATATACTTTACATTAGAACTACAGACGATTAAGATGTATCTAATTGAAAGGTATATGAAAATATGCATAATGCGTAAAGGTGTAGTAAATATATTTCTATATTTTTTTATCTATATCTACATCTATATTTCTAACAGAAAATTATAGAAATCTTAGTGGTGGTAAATTTATAAAAATTTTTATAAGAAACTACAAGTTTGCCGTCCCGACCACTTTGGTAGTTCCAGTTGTTAAACATTCTAAAATTAAAAGAGAATGATCGAATATCGATTAATCTATTCTAAGTTTGGAAATAATAGATATTTAAATAAAGTATCAAGGTTGAAGGTTTATGTGTACGCTACAGAAATAATATCTAATAAATTACTCTAATTGTATCGCTACTTATTCCACATCGTATTTCTAACATCACCCACTATCCACAATAATCACCATTTTCTATTAACACAAATTACAAGCAGCTACGCTTCCTAGTATCAAGTATAACAGCATTACAAACATACCAACGAAAGCACACATACCACTCGCATCACTTATCGCTGCAATTATTCCACAAATGTCGCGACTCATCTCACTTAACCCTGCAGACCATTAAACAACCGTTGAAACATCACTTTCTGTCCAACCCTTGATCTCTAAAATAAATATCGAACAATTCCACGGAACGCAGCACTCAACCCTATTCAGTTCACAATTTTCCTAATTTATTTCCTCCGCTAAATGCTTTTTAAAAATTTAACTTTGTTTCCCCGAAAGATCTCGCGGAATCGTAACTTTTAGCCGTGCGCAAGGACGAAGTCTTTGCGAATATTAAAAGCCTCTAACTCGCCGAGCTGTGGTCGTACTTTTGAGTCACTCTCCCTTAACTTTGGTCAGAGATTTTATTAGCGGAATTAACCCGTCTCGCCGTTACTTTTACGCTACATCCGCGCAACACAGAAGCTACGTAAAGCGCGGTTCGCCTCTGTTGGAACGAAATTTCGTCCAGGCGACCTCCACGGACCACGACGGCCGTGCTCGTTGGCTCAACTAATTCGGTCATGTAAATACAATATTGGCCGGTCGCCTCGACCCCGGGGATTCGAACGAACCATTACACGAGTCGACCCATTTTGTACCCTCTGTCTTCGAACGATCCTTTTTATCGATGATATTGCATCGGCTAACGCTGTTATCGAAATGGCGTATCGTTTTACTTTAATGCTCGAGGAAACGGACAGGTTTTGTTTTTGTTTGCGAGTTAATTGGTTCCTGGTTCGTTGCTGCGATAGCATCATTGGACGAGCTCGATTATTTCGGGGGTAAACAGTAGGTAATCCAATGTGGATAAAGTTATCGATATAGTATATAGTTTTGATACAATTTAATATAATTTAATATGATTTTTCCTTAAAGATTTTACTTAAAGCAGGTCGTTTAAATATATTCTTTAATCGTGATGATAAGAAAAATATTTCATATACAGGGTGAACCGTGTATCATCATCATTTTAGATTATTAATGCTACTAATGAACCTAGCGAGCTTCTTTTTCTTTTTTTTCTTTTTTTTCCTTTTTCAAGTAATGAGTTAGCGGTTATTAAAACAAACTCGATGAATGTGAGCTTTTAACCTAATCCGTTGAATTATTCTGCCCTAATAAGTTGTAATTAGCAGAATGATTTATTTGTTTTTTTTTTATTTTATTTTATTTTAAGATTATTATACCCTAGTACACTATCTTCCCTAATTTTTTTTTTTTTTTATATGACAATTGCGGTCCTAGTAGCATGGACTCTTAAAGCTTCCTAAAAGCTGCTGTTTTCATTATCGTACTTAAAACTTTACTACAAACTACATTGTACCTGCAATTCCATGTAAAACACTTTGCTTTAAGCTCGCTCTCACCACGCACTAACTGCTCTTGCGAACGTACTCACTTCTACATAAATACACATATACATTTGTATAACAGTTATACTGTATTCTACGAACCTACGTTCCTTGAATTCGAAATTATTAAGTCCTATCGGAATTTTTCATCCCTCAAAAAGATTAAACGTTAGGTACGACACGCGTGTAGATAAATCGATTAAAAAATTAAATAAATTCTAAAATTATTGAAAAAATTAAACCGTTTCTTTGCAGTTATCATTGTATCGATTTAACCCTAATCGCTGTATATCACTCTCGATGATAAAAAAAAAGAGGGTAACGTTAAAAGCATTACGCGCAATATTCTTCTTTTCAGTGGAAGATTAAACGTTATATAGCCAGAATATTAGTGGTTTATTAGTATAATGGAAGTTCTATTATGTCACGCGAACATCATAAATTCTTGACTTAAACATGATGAATATTTGCCCGTGTCGAGTTCCTCGGGACCCAGCAGCAACCCTGGTATTAATATCATCCCGTGCTCCCGGGGAAACACGACATTTATCAGATTTTCCCCGCAAATGGACCAATTACACTTGTTGTCACGATCGGAATTTGATTCGGACAAACTCGCAGCTCGCGCACCTGTTTCAATTTGATAGTTACCCCTGATCGTTGGCACAACTAATTTAAGCATGTAAATAGGATATTGGTCCATGTACCTAACCGCAGGGACGCGGCGAACTTGCCGAACAACACGATCCATTTCTAGCCTCTGCCTTACTCCGTTAAATCTTCAATTACGTGGATGGTTCTAGTTTATCCTTATTGGGGAAAGTGTCGTTAATACCAGAGCATCGAGCGTTGTCGATATTCTACACGAATTTATAGCTAGGTCGGATAGACTGAGGGATTTGTCTTTTCAACCCTCTATTGGACCGTGTGACTTAAAAGTTACAAACTGATGTATCTATATTTTAAAAAATTAATTTTGTTTAGTTATCACTGCAATATTAAATTTGATTACTGTATTACTGTAGTCACACCGCGATCCATCTACGGTAATTATTATTCTATATATATTCTACAGTAATTATTAATAGTTAAAACATTTTCAAATCAAAGCGAAAAACTGTAATCAATCGTAATTTTTTCTCCGATAAGCAGACAAAATTCGGGTTATAAAGAGTTAAGATGAGACAAAATCTGTTGTGTGAAACGGTGAAAGTCGAAAAGAAAGAATAATGAAGGAAGCTCGAAGAAAAATATATAGAAATATGTAAAAATATAAGCGACGATAAATATAAGTTTTAGTGAACTTTTTTTTTCAAGCATTAACAGGTCAATTTGTAATATTGTTACTAATGACTTACTAGGTCATTCGTAAGTTGCGATAATTGTAACTGACAATGCGCGACTGTTACAGCTCATGCGAACCTCGATCAGAAGATTTTCCGCTCCAAAAAGAATTGCACGTAATGAATGTCTTCCACGATTATATTCTCGGAACGTAAAAAATCGATATTGAATTCCTGATTTAACGTTATGCATGAAATTCTGGGAATAAAGGTGCAAAGAATTAAAAACTTAAACTGGAGATCGGCAAATGGTCTGGATACAAAGAGGAACGAAATGAGACACAAGAGGACAGTTTGCGACGATGGAGAATGGAACGTGATGAGGTAGAGGGCCGTGATACGCGATAAAGTAAAAGAGAATAAGATACGATAGAACGAGACGAGATTCGACAAGATGTGAAGAGATAAAATGAAGCAAAACGAACCTGGGTCAATATGAGTATAGAAGTTACACAAGTTTCAATTAAGTAATAATTCCTTAAAACAACAAAGCACCAATCTATATTTTTAACACAGAATCGATAAATTCAGCACACAATTTTTAACACTAGAACTCCAACTTGTTTGTATCGAAAAAAATTTAATGAACGATATATGAAAAAATACATAATGCAAGGGGAAAAACGTTTATCTATATTTTTAACAGAAAATCACGGAAAATTTTATAAAATCCACCGTAGTAAATTTATAAAGCATCTATGAAAAATTAGGAATTAGTCATTTTGACCACTTTGGTAGTTCTAGAGTTAAGATTCATTAGAATGAATGAAAAATTAGATTTGATGTAAAAAAAGAGATATCTGTAAGCAAAGAATAAATGTCTTGCATGTAAAGAAAAAAAATAAAAAGAAATGTATCATAAATCTATGATATATTCTATGATATATTCTGTAATTCACGTAGTTCGATACTCAAACAAAATCAAACATTATTTTCATTTCACACCTAAGAATCCTGATAGATAACGTTACTCTTCGATTAATCCTTCGACAGCAAGATGCAAGGAAAAAGAAAGGAAAAGAGAAAGAAGAAAGAAAAGGAAAAATTTCAGCGGTGAAACAAGTTGCAGAAGAAAATAGAGAACAGAGGGAAGGTAAAATAGACGTGGGCGAGTCGAACATTTCCTCCTGTTTGAAGTTACAAAGATCTCGCAGGTTGGTTGGGCGTTCAAAGGAAGCACATAAATCCAAAGACACAAATGACTCGTCCTAAAGTGATTTTATTCTCCCCGTTCACCGTGGCTCCCATTCTTCCTCTGAGCCAATCGTGTGACGAGCCAAGAACGAAATTCTTCAACGTATTCTTCCTTCCCTCTGAGCGAGATTTTTATTCCTTTTGCGCCCGTTCCCTGCATCGTGGAACGAAACAAAGCCAGAGATCATCGCGTCGCTCGATTTTCTAACGCGTAAACACGCGAACGGATCTTTGCTCCAGACGGTGTTTCGAGGCGTATTTCAAGATTAAGAGCTTTCCCCTTGATACGGGGACAGAGAAGAAGCTGTCGAAAGGTTGAGGGAAAAAGGGAAGGGCGCGAATAGAAGGCTGCCTCGAAGGATAGGCCACGAAGAATGAATGTAAGGGTTGCAAGGGGTTTAAAGGGCTAGCCAAGTGGAGAACGCGAAGAGGAAACTTCGAGAGGGACTTATCTTTCCTGGTATTTGAACTCGGGGTAGAGCAAGTAGCTTAGAAGATTTAGAGATTCCTCGGTAGTAAAAAAATTCACGGAAATATGAGGGGAAACGTTGAACTAGGTGTTAGAAATTTTTTTTTTTTTTTATAAATAGTTACACGATTCCTGCGGTTGTTCTTATAGTGTAGGCAAAAAAATATTTTGTTTTTAAACGAAATAGTTTGGAATATAAAACTGTTCGATCTTTTTAGACCAAAAAATGATTTCGCGAAGAAAGGAAAACAGGTTGTAGAAAAAATTGGTCTAAAATTGAAAAATCGTGTGCCTTGGCTACTGTAAGATTATCAGGACTTTTATCGAAAAAATTCCACCATCGTCGTGAGTGTGTTCGACAAAGTTGTAATTAGTTTGCTAAAACTTCGTGAAACTTTTGTTAAATGAACGAGATGGTAAATTTTTGACGAAGCTGAAGTTCCGAGGAATGAAACATGAATCTAATAGAGTATGTTAAATATTACCATTCATCATTTTATAACGATGCACGGATATTCCGTAAAAAGAAACAATCGTTAAGCGTGTTGAAATATGAATTGTGCGACCATTGTATCTTGAATTTTTGATATTCAAATTAAAAAAAAGAAAGCTTGAAAATTCTATCCGTACGAAAAAGGCGATCGTAGAATCAGTAATTTCACCTACTGAAACTCTGATTTTCATCGCTTCACAGAGTTCAGATTCCTTAATTTTTCATTCAGCGGAACAGAATAGGTTCGTTCCTGTCGAAGCGGAAGAAGCAGAGTACGAAACACGGTCATGTACAAAAGAGAGTAATAGCTTACGAGAACTCGGAGATCCCTTCATCCGTGGAGGGTTGTTTTAAAGGAGCTTTCAGCTTTATTAACGTTGGCGCTAATTTGCACCGACTCGTTCTATCTCTTTTACAGCTGTCTGTCACCCTTCAACAGTTTCTGACGCGCTCGACACCCCCCTGTCTTACCTTGTCAGAAAATTACTTATTCTCTCTTTGACGGTGTTCACTTGACTTTTTTGTGCTTTCCAGTATTAATTTGACCGGCTGTGAAACATTTACATTTCTCGTGTTAAGCTTTGGTGAATTTTGCTTTGGTGAACTTTGCTTTGGTGAACTTTGCTTTATTGCAAATTGTATGACATCTGGTTTTGTTTCCTCCTTTGATTATAATAACGGAAATTTAAGATAAATTTGTTAAAATATTTTTATCTCTAAATACGTATGCGAATAGCTACAGATGATCCATTTATTATTATTATTTTTATCGGTGGCACTGCATCGAATATTTAACGCGTACTCTTAAATATTTTCATTAAACGTACCTTTTCACCTGATTCATCGTGACAGGTAAAAGAAGAACTAATATCCTAAGATCCGTTCTATCGTTTCCAGTTACCATTTAAGAGGAAGTTAAGGTGCAATTTGCCGCCGAATGAGAAACGCCGATTTCACGTAGTTGCATTTAATTCCATCTTAAATTTTATACCACCCCATCGAATCCCTTCTTCGTTTAAAAGACAACTCGATCTTTGTAACAGAAAATAACGCGTGTTACGTGACCTAAATAATTAAACGTAGGAGAACACGCGATAAGTACAAATGAAGTAACGTTAATGAATGAAAACATCGTTAGAATAAATTTACTTTTACGTACAAGAGACAGAGTCCTCTCGATATTTTGATTACCTTTCTTTCCACTGGAAGAACAAATGATATTGAGATGGAACAATGATAAAAGGCAAACAAAAAAAAAAAAACGACTCCAGAGAGATTTGATGAAAGAATCGTTGACTCGAAAATTTTCATCAGTCCACGTCTTTTGTACAGAATTCGGACTGATTACACGAAACAATGCAGTAAGATTAAAANAAATTTGTTAAAATATTTTTATCTCTAAATACGTATGCGAATAGCTACAGATGATCCATTTATTATTATTATTTTTATCGGTGGCACTGCATCGAATATTTAACGCGTACTCTTAAATATTTTCATTAAACGTACCTTTTCACCTGATTCATCGTGACAGGTAAAAGAAGAACTAATATCCTAAGATCCGTTCTATCGTTTCCAGTTACCATTTAAGAGGAAGTTAAGGTGCAATTTGCCGCCGAATGAGAAACGCCGATTTCACGTAGTTGCATTTAATTCCATCTTAAATTTTATACCACCCCATCGAATCCCTTCTTCGTTTAAAAGACAACTCGATCTTTGTAACAGAAAATAACGCGTGTTACGTGACCTAAATAATTAAACGTAGGAGAACACGCGATAAGTACAAATGAAGTAACGTTAATGAATGAAAACATCGTTAGAATAAATTTACTTTTACGTACAAGAGACAGAGTCCTCTCGATATTTTGATTACCTTTCTTTCCACTGGAAGAACAAATGATATTGAGATGGAACAATGATAAAAGGCAAACAAAAAAAAAAAAACGACTCCAGAGAGATTTGATGAAAGAATCGTTGACTCGAAAATTTTCATCAGTCCACGTCTTTTGTACAGAATTCGGACTGATTACACGAAACAATGCAGTAAGATTAAAAACCATCGACTGTCTTACGACCCCTTTGTTCGAATACCGGAATACATGGAATTGTAATTTTATCATTGATCCATAGATTTCTGTAGAACGTTACCGATCCTCTGTTGAATTTTCACATTTTTTAATGCCTGATACTACTTTATACGTGTAATGTATAATTACGCGTGTTTGCGAGTGCTTGAGCAATTTTACCGTACTTTCTTCTGAAGTGTCGAAGAACTATAGTAATACTAAAATACGAGAAACTTCGCAGTACTATTATTTCTGCGGTGGCTGTACTTATAATAGTAAAATATTTATCCACAAAACTTTTGGAAAATTAAATTCTTGGCTAAAATTTTCTACCGCACGAATTATTTTTCTGCTTTATTGTTTTTAAAAACGTTTTAAACACGATTAGTATCGGTTAATAATAATTTTATTAGATAATTTTATTGGATCATACTGTATCGGAATTATTGTGTTTGAAATTGAAATTGAAACAACATTAAATTTTAATTGAAACCTAAGATGTGTTTCAGTTGCATCTGACGTGACCTACGATCAAAGTAGACTTTAGATTCTAAAACTTAGAGTTATGATTTAGTTCCTAACTTAGGAATACGTGCACTTGGTTTATGTGAAAGGTACGTAAAATTCAAGAGAATACCCAAAAAGCATGCATCACCTTCCTCGCGTTTTTATCCAACATTTTCAGCTCTTGCGCTGAAAATATCTTGGAAGAAGGACTTGGCAGAGAAACTTTACATATTGTGCTAGTCGTAAGAAGGAAGAAATATTCTTCCAGATTAAATAATTTAAACTTCGTCACTTCTAAACTTGAGAAATTCTCAACCTGAAATAACACGATAAACGTAAAGTTTCGAGTAATATGCATATATTATGATTTATAAACCTCAAAATATACACTACAACTATTAAAGATCGTTTTCAAGACAATTTTAAACGAGGTGGAACGATATTTATAAACATAAGTTATAATTGGCGTAAGATTTTATTAATTGTTCAGAATAAAAATTTTCCCCTCGAGGAAAAAATATCTTTCATTTTATTATTATTTTTTCTTATACATTACACAATACTAACGCTATGAAAAACATTTATTTATAATTAGTTACTTATAAAAAAGAAACATGTCTGTATTTCTAACATCATAACCGAACCAACTTGTTCGTAAAAAAAAATTTGTATAAATATATATTTCGAAGTAGAATAACTACAAAAACCATAATATAAAACGTATTCAAAGGACCATGATACGAAACAATTGAAAATCTGAAACCTATGACCACGAGGAATAATAAATTTCAACAGTTCAAGTGAAATTACTCGAAATTATTGCACCGCGCAAGTAGTAGAGTCCACGATTAGTCGGACACGCGCTACTACGCTATCGCACGATGGTCCAGGTATTTGACTTCGGCATGAAAATGTTTCGTCGTGAACGTTACGCTGTTTTTACGGGTGTTTCTCGACCCTGTGATGATCATACGAAGCAACACCACGAAATTGAAGTTGCCTTCACGAGCGACATAATCGTGACCATGGATGGCCGTGTTCTGGATATCGCGGTGGAACTCGATCGAAAAGCATTCGAGCGTGTCGGGTATCTATTGCGATGCAGGATAAAAAGTGTCGGTGAAGATGGAGAAAAGAAGAAAGGTAAACTCGTCGAGGGGAAAGGAAAGAACCGGCCATAAACATAGCGAACGCGAAGAGCGCTGCTTCTGCCAGGAGTATGCTATTTATGCCGAAGTGTGTGCGCGCATCCGTGACCGATATTACTCTAGTACACGTCACGGTCGATGCTTCGAAAAACTATTTTCACGTGAGCCCGGTTAATGTTGTATTTTGCGTGTGAAATATTGAGAAGCGATGGACCACGACGCGTAACGTATAAAATGATGGATTGACGTGTGCGCAACATTTTTAGGCGTTCGGGTTTTATTATACGCTGGAGGTACACGACGGTGGAATTTCGAAAGTTTTATTCGTGTGGCGAAAGTTGGATATGCGTCGGAATTTAAGATTCTTTTTTTCATACACTGGAAATATTTTCTATCTATATTATCTATCTCAGTTTGGAACATTTTGTTAGCACAGGAATATACATTCTGCGATCGATGATAGAAACTATCGTTGAATATTTGAGCAACTCTTACTCAGGATACTGTGCATGATTTATTATTTCTTTTAAAAATTAAGCAGTTCTTAGTCGAGAGGCTTTTTCTGGAATAATCGATTTCAAGCTTAAGACGATGCATTTTATTTAGTACTTTATATAGTTTACGAATACCTGGCTACTTTCAAGATTATCTTAGCCTTGTATCCTACTTGCATGGTTCTTTAAAAAAGTCTGCAATAGTCGATACAATAATTAGGAATCGGATGCTATTATAACAGAAATTTTTGAGTTTTATAATTAAAATGGAAGCGTGCGAATTTAAACAAAGAATAATTCAAAAAACTTCCATCCATAAATCGCTGGAGACTTGTAGGTTTTGAATATAATATTTATCGAAGTAGAATTTTAGTAAGATCTCAAAAAGATAATATAATTTAAGATTCCGTATAACATCAACGATTCATAAATAGCACGATCATTTTGTAATTACAACATAAACTTTTCTTTGTTTTAAATTTGTTAAGCGTCCCATGACTTATGGACCAGAGTGCATATCGCACGAAATTTCTTCTTTTATAAACCAAAATCACATTCACCAGAGGATATACATATTCCAGTTGCGGAACATTTATCAATTATTCACATACTTTTCTGCCACATCGCCTCAACAGCTTTCGTTTATCACCATATGCCGGTATATACCGTCATACCGTAAACAGAGTGTGGGAAGCTCCTTAAACTTCAAAGCTTATCTCTCACCAAGCATAGGACAGGCGCGATGTTCGAGCGTTAAGTAAGTTTCAGCCGCATCGTACGCATTCAGAATGCGCGGCCATGTAAACAGGCATGCAAAAAGGGGTCGCCACGTGCAGGTTGACTTTCGAGAAGCTTTCGAAAGTGTCTGCCTTTTATTACCGGCGGTAACCTGCGTTATACGTGCACAGTTAAAAAGTAATGCTGCACGCAGTTCTAAGGTGGTCGAGCTTCGTAACATTGAAACGTGCCTGTACATCTGGCGGTGGTTTTCCAATCGTAATTTCTCGTCTCTTCTACTTACACATCTGTCCGTAAGCCACCGGAACAAAATTGTTCCGCTTCGAACAAAATTTTCGAAACAGTCTCAATCGTACAATCAACGACAATATGAAAATTTGTAATTTTTATTAGTACGAATCGAATAATAGTGTGCTTGTTCTCTCGTGAAATGCATTAAATAAGTAGTCAATGTTTCTATGTAAAGGGGTTAATAAAATTTAAATAAGAGATAATATTTTTAAAAAAATATTTGTCGCGTATTTTTTTTTCTATCTGCAAACATCCATATTTAGTAAGTGAAAACAGCCCTCAAAGTTAGGTAGAAAAAATATATTTTTTTCAATACTTTTTATTCACTCGAAAGAAAGAAATTGTTTAAACAGAAATTATGCGATTTATAATGACAGATTTAACTGTGTAATAGGTGTTTCCTTTGCACAACAGTTTGCAAAGGAAAAGTGTGCTCTCTCGGGAAAGTTAGGGTAGGAACCAAACCCGATGCACATTTGGGTTTGCAACTTCACTCTGCAACCTTAACCGTGTAAGAAAAGCAGGCGAAGTCATAAACGGACCCAAATGCCTACATATAGAAGCATCGCTTCTTCCTTTTCCGGAACTTTGATGCCTTTCCGCGGCGTAAAGCGAGACGATCGAATGGTTGTGCTTCGATGCGCCATTACGTTATCTGATTCTGAGACTCGAGAAGACTTTCCTATGTAAGTAGGTTGCTCGTTTTGGGTGGTTTGAGTTTTGAATTTTGGTTCGAAGGGTTGGTAAGGATTTTAAGATGGCGTTAGCGAACATTGTTCTTGAAAGTGTTAAGGGTGAGGGTTGATTGGATATTTTTATTCAATTTGGGGGAACACGGGGTGGTACGTGTGAACGGTGAAGGAGATTGTTTCGTGTAGCAGTGTTGGAGACGTGGTTTATGTAACGAAGGGATAAGATGAAAATTGTGTTTCGATTTTGTGCTTTGAGAAGGTGTGGTGTTCCTGTGAAATTAGCTCGAGAATATTTGTAGATAAATCTTGGATGGGAGTAAGCAACGTTTGTAGACAAGTGCGCAATTGTGAGCTTCATTGTTATTAATTTTTTTTTTTTTTTTTTTTTTAACGTGAAAGATATTACAGAAATAAAGCAAAGAATAAAAATGTTTCTGTGATAAATGATTGGAGAGTCAAAATCAATAAATTGTTTTATACCAGGTTGAATTTTTATCTGTTTCATAAATTGAATGAAATACATTTTTTTATTCGTACGGATTGTTTTCAATCTCGCATGTTGGGTGTATATATAAGTATGCTATATGTTTTCACTGGCAACAGACCCGGTTCTGGAAATTAATATAAATTGGACAACACGGCTAATGGCTTTAACTCGGCGAACACTTGTGGAAAGGGGTTAACAGGGGATTAAGGGGTACAAATTGTAAAAATCGAAATTAATTGCTTCAAGTCACACGAAATAAATGTAACCTTGCATCATTTATGTTGGATATCGTTTTTAAGTCAACACTGTGTTTTCCTTATTATTTTCTACTACGGCGCATTTAGTTTTTCGTACCGTGGATGCGTTACAAGCGTTATCGTTTTTTTTTTTTTTTTCTTCGATATGCTACGCAAAATGTTACTATGTGCGATATACGAAATAAAGAAAAAGGGGTGACACGTTTTATTTAAAATTCCCAATGGAAACCAACAATTTAATCCTGGAAGCAAAAGGCGTAACAGAATGTGAGTAAGAATAGCGTACTCCCTATATATAAGTACTTTATTATCGTTAAACCAGAAATAAGAGCTTTGAAATTTTTATGCTATCAAAAAGAACATTTATGAAAATTAACCGATCAATATGTAATACATTTATCGTGAAACATTATTTTACTAGATCAAAACTGAAAACACACAAAAATGGAAAAAATGAACCGCTTCTTCTATTTTACATTTTGCAATTACGAATTTTACACAAAGAAGTAGATATTTGCAATTGATTAAAATAAAACATTTCAATATATGTACAATATTAATAAATTATCTTCTTTTATTAAACTGTAACGACTACAGAATCAAATCACTCTTTTTAATTTAGATCTCAAAAATTTATGCAAACATCTAAATTACGTAGTATACAAAAACTAAATTAACGCTTTGAACGTTAATTTATTATTACAAGTCTCCGTTAAGCTTTTCATTATTTATATAAATAGTTTCAAGGTACTCACAGATTTGATGAATATTTGGGCACTATTTTCTAATTCTTCTGAAAGATGTAATACAGAAAATATACCAGCGAAAATTCAAAAAAGTGAGAAACCCCCTAAAATCCATATAAAGCGACGCTAGACTCAACAGACACTTGAAAACAAATTGCGTTGGCTCTGTCATCGAACGGGATGTCGTTTGAAGTGGTTACCCATGATATCCGAATCTCCGTATTCGATTCCATTCTCGTCGAGAGCACAAAGGTTACAGGTATCACTGGTGTACCCGGCCGACCGAGAGAAAGCATTGCATTTTTCAGTTTTCCTCGATATCCATGTATAGCTCAACGATATATCGAAGCTAACGCGTGGCCATCGTTGTTCTAAAAAAAGGAAAAAAAAAAATCTCTCTTCGGGTACGAAACAAAGTTTGAAATTTATATTATGTCATAGTTGGAAGAGGATAACTTTTTGATGAATACTAGAAGAAAAGTTAGATTGGTAGACGTGAGAGTTTTGGTTAAATCGAGAGGATTTATTCATTAATTTTTGTCTATTATTTTTGCAAAGAGGCAATCTCTGCATTTTTTTTCGTTTTTTTTCTTTCTTTTTTTTTCCTTTTTTTAAAGCAACGTCGTTCATAATATTTAAAGTTTCTGAAGCTGCGGTCGATATGAATTTATTAAAAGTGTTGTGCAAGTGCGCTTTTTGTTAAAAGTGGCCTTTTAACAAGTAATTTAAAGAGCTAAAAATATTAACAGTATTTCTGTTGGTTCTCTGGGCCAATTTTTCCTCGAAATTAATGAAAATATGAAAGAGCCTGTAAATTGAAATCTGAATGTTGGATCGTATTGTTTCTTTTTTTTTTAGTGAATGTGCGAAAAAAAATTTTTACGCGTACAAAGGAGATAATTTAAAGTAGGCAGAGTATGTTAATAACCAGTGAAATAAGTTCTTTCATGTGTTGAGTGTAAATGACTATACGCGTCTAATTTTATGTGCGAATTTCAGACAAGCTGATTTATGTAAGATTCTTTCACTTAATTAACAATTCGTTTTCATTTTAAACAGATCTCGCCATAAGAAAATCGAGAATACCAAGGCAATGTAGTTTTTCAAAGTTTTTCCGTTCACCACTTTCATCCTCAGAGACTCATTTATTCGTCAGAGTCAATGTCGGTTAAATCTTTTGCTGCTTAACATTTATTAGATAATCAGCTCGTTACGGCTTGCTCTGATTTCAAATTTTCTAGATCGATGGTGTTGTAAAGCATACAACTTTTAAATTATATTATTTCTTTATTTCATACCATTTACTTATTTCATAGCGCTAAAATAGGGATCGCTTTCTTTGCTCTGTAAACAATAAAAAAAATTTTACAATTACCTCAATTAATGTTCACACCGAAACAGTCCCCAAGAACTATTTTTTATAATAGTTCCAACTTTGAATACTACCGTATTAAAAATAAATTCTGAATATTGCGGCAATAAAAATACTATTCAGAAATTTACGAATCACAGAAAACCAATACGATGAAACCTGGTTTCTAATTGGTTCGACCTTAACGCAGAAAATAGAATAAAAGACTGAAATATAGTTTTAGTCAGTTTTTAGTCAACCACTGTAAAAGAAACTTTAAATAATACTGCTATTCCTACAGATATCTTATCTTAAAAAATAAATGCTACAATTCTTTCTCACAACGTCAACCCGCGTACACTGATCTTGAATAGAGAACCCACTTTTATTCCTCACCTTCCGCCATTTCCCCAGATTTAAAGTTTGACATCTGGACCCCCGTTTCGAGCATCTCTCGCGCCGTAAAACACACACTGGCAGCGTAAACGGAAAAATTTCCCTGGCCGTAGCCAAGATCTAAAGGTAACGAGTTCCCGTATAGGGCATTAAGAATTTTATTGCATAAGACGCAGCACATACAATATCCGGTGTTCGTGAAAACCGTACCAGGTTCGATCACAAACAGACTATCTGAGAGGTGCCGCTCTGGATGTGGCTGGCTTTACCGCTCGATAACGGGTTCAGGTAAAAGCACTGTGGATCTCCTTGTCGCTACTTGTATGCACACGAGGAGCCACCTACCTATGTTTTATGGTGCATAGAGAGAAGAGGTTTCGATATAAGCGTGGATGTTCGAGAGATCCTGGACCACCTTTCGTTCGACCTCGTTCGATGCGCTCGAGATACTCCAAGCTTCCAGGGATCATTCTTTTCATTCTCTTATCTCTCCCTATCTCTTTTCCACCCCTTTTTCCCGGAATTTTCTATGCCGACGATGACGCTTGAATTTACGACAATGGTTTTTCCGTCTTACGAAATATCGTAAAACCAATGTCACGCGAGCGACGAACGAACCTCGTTCCCAGAAGACGTAATGGTAGCTCGATAATTCCAAGGATGTCAAATTGAAATTCTCATGAATGTATTTATTTTGAATAATGGAGAAGGAAGTCGAAACACGAGGTGTAGCCGTGAAACTGAGTCGCGGGATCGAATTAATATGCTTCGGTGATCGATCTCGACGAAGCGGCAAGTAACGGTGCAGCGTTTCTCTCTGAAACTTTAATTGCTTGCTCCTCTGTTTCACCCGAATTAGCATATCGCGGAAAGTATCGAACACGGTGGATCGTTTGGCGTAAGAGTAACGACGGAAGAAACGTTGCACGAACCGTGACGAAGAAATTGCCGCACAGCAAAAACTTCTCCGATCGATGATTCCGTTATCTTCGATTAACCGATGGGAACAGCGAAGTCGTATATCGATTATAATATTAATTATTGTCGGAGAAGTTTTGTTTTATGACGACCGGGGTGGAGAGGGATTCTGGTTTGGAGACGGTCCGAAGCGTAACTGCAATTAAATCTCGCTTAGGTATTATGATCGACTATCCATCATGGATATGGAAAAACACAGCATCTCCGTTTTTTTACCGATCTGTCTTCTTATGTGAAATTACCTTTCTGTCATTAACCAATTTTTTTCTTTCTTTTTTTTTTGTTTTGTTTAATAAAGCATAAGGAAAATCAGATGTGAATTATTAAGTTTGAACTGAGATTTGTAAGTTGTTTGGTAGCATTGTATAGTTTTAGGTGAAAATAGGTAGCTTTTATAGCTTTGTAATATTTGTACTTTATTTGTTAATTAAAGGAATTCTAGAATATCCTTACGACGAGCAAAAATATACCTTTCTAATTCTTTGTAGAATTAATGTCTGATGTAATATTTAAAAATGTTATATAAATAATTCCAAATGCGATACACCGTTCAGAGTACAAATGAAAACGTCGATGCAAATAATTTGTTAACATGTCTACAAAACAGAGGTATTAAAATTTATAATTTTACAAATCTGAATTTACTTTTATAAAATTGATCTAAAATTGATCTAAAATTGATCTAAAATTGATCTAAAATTGATCCAAAATTGATCTAAAATTGATTTAATATTTATTCCACAAACGCGAGCTGCAAAATTATTTCTGAAACATGAAACCTTCTCGCGCATCGATTTACAAGCTATTACTACAATACACCAGTCGATACGTTAAAAGAATTGGGACAAACAATTCAATGCACTTGTCAGAACCACGAACGAGCGCGACATGCCTCGAAGAAACGTACTCTAACATATATTGAAGAGAATAGCATACATATCGAGAACATTCCGTACATAAAAATAACAAATAAAAGCACGCACCAAATTCTCTGTTTCAAGCGTATTGAACTTCCCATGTAGGGGAAATCGGGGCTAGTTTACTAAATCCCTCTAATTATGGCATTATTAAACAGGTGTATTGTTTCGGAATATTGTGGGATACGATAGCGTTGTGCAGGCGAGCGAGCGCGTGTTTTGTCGTGCGATAATCGAGACGACAACGTGGATATTCGACAGGATTTGCGGAGTGTCTAAAATTCAACAAAAGACAATCAATGAGGAGTGTATAAAAAGAGCGACACGCGGCTATGCGCTAAGTCGCCTTGCCACTGCGTTGCAGCGTCGTCGCGTCGTTGCTGAGTCGTAACTATCTTAATATTAAATCTACCGACAATTAAAGTGAGCCAATTTGTATCCAAAGAAATAAAAATGATAGTTTTAGTGTTAGTAATAAACGTTACGTATCCACCCTAAGAATTACTGTCCTTATTATCTGCAATCCCTTAACCCCCTGCCTTACAATCACGAATCAAACTTGTGGTGAAAATTATGATCCAAATGCAATAAAAGACACAGCGTATTTTTAATAAAGTTCAATTTTAATTTTAACTGTAGCTTCAGTTTATAAGATCGAGAATTACCAAATGTAAGTTACGTACAATACTTCAATATTTCGCATTTGACAGACTATTAAAGCAGCGAATGGCTATCGTTAAGAGACGTAGCTGCTGAGATAATAATAAGATGATTAATAAATGAAGATGAATAATAAAACTGATGAACGATTACTTCGGCATTTAATGTGTCGCTGTAGCATAAAATTCGCGTATTATATCAGTAAGAATAAACATATGTATCAAATCAACTAACCCTAACTATTTGTTGACTTATTGCTCTCGTTAATCTAAATAAATAAAAATTCAAACCCAAGCTCGATTGAAACAATTTTCAAAATTATGTCCGTATATCTAAATAAATGTATAAACTTTTGCTATGCGGATAGGGAAAGAAATATGAATGGTTTATTCATAAAATTTATTCATAAAATTTATTCATAAAAATTGGATACGTTAAAAATTAATCAACCAACCCCGGTCTCCTCGATGGTTCAAAGAATTCTCTAATCCTTTTGATAATTATGAAAATGAAATCATAACAGAAGGCGACACATCGAACAAGTGTTCCGGATATTGCGGTGGTCGATCGCGTGAAATCGATAGGCGTCGGGACGAAGGTTTATTGAAATACCGTCACGAATCGAGCAACGAAGAAGCCTGCGGCTGGAATTCCAATTTCGACCCTCACGGATGACATCGTTCTTCTTGACGATTATGACTACGCCTAATTACGCCGCCGTCAGCACATTCCACGATCCTTTTTGCGGCACGAAACTAAGCACCGGCGATTGGCCCGTGGTAATTGCACGAAAGTGGAAAAAGAATACGATCCGGTAATTGCATTTTTGCTCGTTCTCATCTCTAGAAATGATATTACCCCTCTGAATTTCTCGTTTCGAATATCGCAACCATATTTGAAACACTGTACGATTTAAAATGATAAATGTAGGAAATTGCACGGTATTTCTGTATCGTCACGTTCAAGAAACGCGCAACAATTCAAAAGGAAGAAGAGAAGAAAAAAAGAACACGAGAAAGAGTGTAAAACACTATTTTTTCTTAATTTATCGTTTCGTTCATTGATTTATTAAAATACAATAAAACCCCATTTATCCGGATAATCCGAAAAATTGGTTAACCACACGAATAACACAGTTCTCATAATATATTTTATTCTACTATTATTCCACGTTTCACTTCATTTCTACAACAATATTTTAATGAGTATGGTATAAAAAAGTGTGTGAGCTTTTCTTTTTTGTGTCAGCTTTGACAGACGTTTATGAACATGTAACCGAGTAAAAATGAGAGGAGAAAACAGCTTGTGCATATTCGTAGGCGTATACTCAGCATTTTAACTAATTAGTAAAACATTTAGTTATTAAAAAAAAATTCTTGCCCGCATACATAAAAATTTTACTTCTACAATGTAGCAAACGTATATCATCAAAACGAGGTTTTACCGTATTATCATAAAGAATATTCAAGATCGTGATTTATTAATTCTTACTCAGCGATTAGACACATAGTGTCGCGTTAATGTTTTAATCTCTTATCTCTCTAACAAATTTGAGCATTAATGATAAAAAATTGCTTTCAACTTAACAACCTTTCTTTCGACTGAATTCTTATTTTAATTCGATTCGCCTCGGTCCACCCTGTTTTAAAAGAAAAGTGTCGACCGTTAAAGGTTAATACAGGAAATAAAAAACTAACATCATTGTGTAACTATACCTGAAGAGTGTACGAGAGTTAACACGTTGCCGCAAATGACGGCTATAACCGTCCGATCTTTGGCGATATGTAGGCAAACGACGACTATAGCCGTCATGCACATTTTAATTAATAAAAAAAAGAACAGCGTTAGTACGAAGTGTTCTAACGCATACACTTGTTAATTATTGAGTAATACATCGAAGAACAAGGTATAGCATGCCAGACAGCATATTAATTGTTCTTTTGTGCATTTTCTCATGCAGTCATAAACAATTGAAAAAAAAATGTGTTTCTGAG
>SMSQ01006489.1:0-40749 GCA_019453375.1 Ctenoplectra terminalis
TTAACGTATTTAATTACATAGAATATTTGAAGACTCTTCAGCATTAATTGACATCATCAAACAAAATTATTTCACCTGAAAGATACGCTTCGGATAATAAAAGCTATTCCACGAATTTAATTTGCTCACTTTCTAAAAGATCTCCTCTTTCTGAAAGGTATATCAAGATTTGTCAGAAATTTAGATTATAGCACAATTTATCGGAAAATCATGTATTACGAAGAATCTGAATAATTTCGAGATTTAAGTAGTAAAACGTGGAATAATCCGACAGTGGTGGCACCGAGTTTCTACGAACAGAGCGACTTCAGTTTCACTTCTGTTCGCTAGATAGTGCCACTGATTATTTTACAGTCTCTAGTATACTTTATACGCTTTAAAATTTATTGTATGTGCCTCAATAAAAATTTGCAAACAATAATACAAAAATATTTAACACAGCAGCCATTGATCCTGTAACTGTTTTAATTGTCACATATTTCTATACTATGTTTCTCATGCTTTAGTAAAACTTTAATTCAAACGATACTATCAGAAGATTGATTGCAACGAAATTAGTATAATAAATTCTAATTTATATAATCACGAAAATAAAAATATAAAATGCTGCGTTCTATCGTATTATACAGTATTTATTGGACGTTTAGGAATTGTAGTAATGGACGGTGTGTTGTTGCAAATTTGATAATTATTATCATTTATATCACTTAACGTGGCTTTTACTGCAATTTAGTTTAATTCAATTTGGTTATTTATTTCTCTATCGAGAGAAAACCCATTTAAATTACTGTAATAGAATATTGATTCCAAATATTACCGAAATCAGTTTCACTAGTTTAAATGGTATAAAATCAGAATATATACCAAACCCAATAAAAAAGTAACCAACAGAACATTATATCGTACACTTGTAATAATTAAAATCGACCCAACCAAAATTAGTTTTTTTTTAATCATTTTTATCCCTCTCTATGAAGAACTCTCTGCTAAGGAAATTTATTAACAGGTTAATAAATAAATAGAAAAGAAGCAAAAAAAAAAAAAGAAAATACCACAATACCATAAAAATACAACTCCACTCTCTCAAAACAAATTAGGATAGATCCAAGACGAATCAGACCGAAATAAAAATTCAAGACTTTCATTACTTTCGAATCAAATGGGTATTCATTTCCAATTTATAATAAAAAAGTTAGCTTTTCCAAATTTTTTCTGTAAGAAAAACAAACATTTTCACTATCAAAAAAACAAAAACAAAGTGATCCAACCCGCCTTGGTCTACCCTAACTACGAAAAAAAAAGAAAAAAAAAAAGAAATAAAAAAAAACTCGCAACAGGCGCAAACGAATTTTTCCATACTCCTACCATCACCCATCGATCTCGTCAGCCAAAAAGCAAATCTCTAACCGTCATAGCCCATGCGGCCGCGTCCGAAGGCTGTCAACGAAACATGGAAAAGAGGCTGACGCGAAGTTACAAGCGCGTGTACGCAAATGGGCTTCATTCCCCGGGCATGTCCTATTCCGTACTACAGCCGGTGGCCAGCCAGCAGGCTGCACGCATCGAGTCTATCTATTTAGCGGACGGCAATGTAGGACGAGCGGCATACGTATGTATATGAGTCAATTAGCATACAAAACAGTCGCATTTGCGTTGATATTAGAGCACGACTGCGCCGCGGCGAGAGTGCTAGCCGGCTTTATTAAGCGTATCTTTCAAAACCACCGACGATGCTGTCGGTTCAGAGCCCGCAACCCCCGACCATCGACTCCCTACCATTCCAACACCCCCGGCGTCCTCAACACCGCCACTTCCACCCTTTTCTCGTGACCGTAAACTTATTCAGTCCAAGTGGAGCAGATACGCCGGCCAACGAGCGCGAATGCGACACGCGACCGTGTGCGCGACATTGAAAGCTAACGACGGGAAATTTTTAAGGCTCATTTCGAGTCGAAACAGGATCACCAGGGCGTTCTCTTCTGTCGTTGGAGCCAGTCCACAAACTCTGCTGCGAATTTGTTTCTTTTTCTTTTTCTTCTTTCTTTTTTCTTTTCTTTTAATTAAGAGTTTAACACTAGAACTGCCGACGATTGAAGTACGCCTATTTGCATCCGTTGAAAATATATTCGTGTTTCTGTAACGCGCGAGCTTTCGACGTGGTCGTATTTTATTTTAAAGTTATTACCGAGAAAAGTTGAAGATGAAATTTATTTCGTACGAACACGTGTTAACACTTTGACGGACATTTTTCGCATCGCCTTTCGATTAGCGCCGACAATATTTACACAATCGTTCCTAGCATAATTATTAATAAGAATAAAAGAATAAAAGTGTTAAGATCACTGTTACACTATTTTTAATATTTCTTTAAAACTAGCATCGGTATGCATCAGTATACAAATATAGAAATGACGGCAAGAAACCATTTCCGGAAAATAGCTGTACAAAGTTACACGCACGTGACAGCGGCCGTCAATGTGTTAAGGTAGTTTTCGTGTAATATTATGTAAAATGTATTTTTAATATTTTAAACTCTACTGGACAATTTAAAGATTATGATTCTAAAAAGAGGACAGCTTTTTTAAATAGTTGTTTATATTTTGAAGCGTATCATATAGTATTCCAACCTTTTGCAAAACACACGGCTATCTATTCTTGTAAAACATCCACGTGTGCGTTCCACTAGAATAAATCATAAATTACTGATAAATAAAACGCGCAGAATGCTTCGAAATTTTACGCTCAATACACAAAATTTCCAGTCCAACGGAGCATCAATTCGATTCATCAATCAACATCGATCAATAGAGAAGAGAGAAAAGTAAGTTTCAATGAATTTCATCGCACAAGCAACGACACTTCGAGCAAAAGGAAAGAAGAAGAAGAAAAAAAAAAGAACAAATCGGACAAAATACAAAACGAGCAGATGCATGAGAAAATAATTACAGTTGCCGATACACCTTGGAACGGCCTCGAAAGGCGAATTCATCGAAAATGGATTTCCATTCGGTGGAAAATTCTTCTCTCGCGAGATCGCGTTTTATTAAACGCCAGAAACCAGATACGATAACATCCATTACGCCACAATCGATACCATTCTGAGCTCTGATAATTGAAGCTCGATGCTACCGAAGTCCGCTAATTGGAGGCCGTTCGCTTGTTTAAAGGCAGGAAAAACGCGCGAAAACGATTCACCCGGAAGTCTTGTTTCGCTCCTCGACGAACGGAACAACCGCCTATCCGCGGACAAATCCCGAATATTTCCTCGCGACACACACTTGCCGACCAACCGATTCGATTCTCGTTGAACAGCGAGCATCCAACCGATTTATTCGCGACATTATCAGCCGAGGGAAAAGTGTCGGCCGCTATTGGGTTACAGAGTGACCAGGCCGTAACCGAATCCTCTAAAGGGGATGTACAGGGACCGGCGGAATCGCCCGGAAGAACTTGAGCCTCGCGATTTTTCCGCTGTCCACTTTATTTCCCCTCCGCGTTCCCCTTCGTTGTTTATCGGCTTGGTAAATAGCCGTATCGAGGCTGATTTAACGCTGGCTTGGTTGTTCGCGGCGCTCGTTAATATCTGGCGAAAAAAAAAGAAGAAAAAAAAAAGAAATTTCATTCACAGCCGTCGAGTAATTTCTCTCTTTCTTCTTGCTTTTTATTACCGTCGATAATGGCAGTTGGGTGGGATAAAGTTGTAGTAATAAATTTGGTTGCTTTTGGAGGAAGAAAAGTGGATAGCTGCGGCTGCGAGGATGGTTATTAACGAGGGTATTATGGAACCGTGGTGGAACATTTTGGATGGTTGTTTTGTGTATCACTGTCATTGGAATGTGGCAGATTAAATTGTTGGTTCGTTAACACATTGACGGCCGCTGTCACGTGCGTGTGACTTTGTACGGCTATTTTCTGGAAATGTTTTCTGGAAAGGTTTCTTGCAGGACATGGCTTCTTGCCGTCATTTCGATGTATACTGATGCATACGGATGATATTTTTAAAGAAATATTATAAATAGTGTAACAGTGATCTTAACGCTTTTTTTTAATTAATTATTCTGCTAGGAGCGAGTGTGTAAATATTGCCGGCGGTAATTTAAAAGCGATGCGAAAAATGTGCGGCCGTCAAAGTGTTAAGAAACTTGGATGCGTGGATGTGATTCTTTTTATGAAGCGAAAGTGTACTTTGAACGTGGTAAAATTGTCGGGTGTTTAATTATTAGCCCCGTATTAACGCTTTGAAGTCGATTTGTTTTCAGTGCCGCTGCGCGTAAATTGTTTTAACTCGAACAATGTAAATTAAGGTACAACGGTCAAAATTTAATGTATTTTAATTATTTACTATGTTTCTTTATGATGATTTAAAGTGTGATAGTTTCTGAAATAATTTTCGAAGTGCAAAAAGAAATGTGTATAATAAAATACATACGTGGCTACGTAATTAAATGTTTAATAAGGAAATTTCTGTAACGAAAGTACCAGTAAAAATAACTAACTGTGAGTAAATGTGATAAAGTTTCTACTTTAATTTTTATTAATTTAATATTCACTAGATTTGTCATTTCTTTTCTAATATAAAAAATTGATGGTTTACATAAAAGTATATTAAAAATAATTACTTCTAAGATTTTGATTAAATCTCTCTAAATTCCTCAAAGAATTTTTTCATAATTATTAAACACTTTCGACAAACGTTTTTAAAAGGCTCCGAATTAATTCAAGATTGAACTAAATGTTCTCAGCTCTACTTTTTTTTATCTCCAATTCCTCGAGTAAGCCTATATCCTCCTTAAACCGTTCACACGTGTACATATGTACACACGTCACGCGATGTATCTCAATCATTAACACCCTGTTCATCCCGAAGAATTTCCACGGAGAATCGATGCGATCGACCGCAACGCAGCAATCCAATTTACGATGCCACGTGCCAATCCTTCTGCCCCCCAAAGAATCCGGGAATCAAAACGCCCTAACGATTACAATCGATCACGCACGGTTCCTAATTTTTCCTAAGTAACAAGAACTCATCTCTCCGCAATAAGAAATCAAATATCACAGCGATATGTGTCGAGATCCGGAAAACTTAGACGATGACTCATTTCTCTTTGACTGCGCGAGTAATGCAAAGATTGTGTCTTTTCGTTTCTCAGGTATTGAGTTAAATATTCAAGCATCGAGTGAGAGTTTCCTCTCGATTGCAAAGGGTTAATAAAAATCTTAATAAAAATTGCAAGAATTTTCTTCATAGATGGAAATAAAAGTGAATAAAGGAGAAATGATTTTGGTCGGGTCGATTTTAATTCTTACAAATTTAAGTACGATGTGTTTTTGATTATAAAGTAAAGGATACCTAAGAAAACTAGCTATTACGTTAAAAATATGGATAGTTTGTGTAACCAGTTAACACACTGACGACGAAACCCTATTTTTGTAAATCTTACTATGGATTAAAGTTACGATCGAATAAATTCTTGCTTGCATACATAGATAAATAATTTATATTCTAAATATATATCTTAATTTAAAGTGTGAGTTTTTACCTTTTCGAGATGTGAAATACAAAATACGGAAAAATTTTCTTATCCGTAGGTATTGTGCTTTTGTAGATTCGGTCAATTTTCTATAAAATTGTGCTGCGATAGAAGGGAGAGTTAGCGAAGTCGTATTATCCGAACGATCTCTTGTCTCCAAGTCAGTTCAAATAAATTAGGTCCCATTGTACAGAATTGTGATTATAAAAATATTCAGAAATGTAAGATAATTTTTCAACAACGATCCGAAAATTCAGCAACGATCCACAGGAACTCACGAAGCGCTTACGGTGCTAAGCGAAGGCTACCTACCTAGAATCTCTCACAATCCGTTACAAAAATTTAAACAGAAAATAAATAATACTGCACGAACAACACCCGAAGAATCAACCTAACGCGCGACAAAGACACTGACAAACAACATCCTTCGGACAAAATTAATTCGATGAATCATAGATTGCATCGCTATAACCTACACAATACCCTCAAAGAGCAAGAACGAGGAATAAGATTATTCCAGACTGTCGACGATTCCTTGATTTACGCGACCTCGAAAGAAGTTGAATCGTCGAGCCGTCGATTCCGCGCGTAATAGGTTATGGGTACGGGCAGGCTGGCTCAGGGTGGGGTTTCCAATCACTTAGCTAATCACGCTAGTCAGCCAACCACTCATCCAGTCAGCCAGACGAGCCGTTGTTCTTCCGTTTATCAGACGTGCCGGAACAAGGTCCCCGCCTGATTCCTCAGGGCGTGTACCGGCGTCGCTAACTCGACTTAATGGCTTGCTAGCCACCGCCACCCCTTTGTGTACGTGATTACGGCCAAGAAAAGATAGCGTTTTATCAAAGGGACCTAAAGCAGTGCGGGGATCAGAATTGAGAACGTTCCGGCAGAATGCTTCCTTTCTCGATCATAATTAACTGTTTGTTCTCGTTCGCTGTTAATTACTTGCCCTTTATGCTTGGTAATTGAATGTTTGCTGATTTGTGGTGGTTTCTGGTACTGTTTCGAATGAATTGTACAGCCGAAGTAAAGGATTTTAGGAAGTTCAAACGTTTCCTCTGTAATTGTCGATTTTTTAAATCTCTCCGTTAGATGTTTGCGTTTTTGTGTTTTATATTCGTGCACGTGTGTCGGTCTCTTCTTGTCGGTGTCAAATTTTCTGGTCGGTTGTAAAAATCGGTAAAAAGAAAGATGACGAAACTGTACTAGTTGTAATGTTCGAGAACGTATTTCTTTGTTTCGATGTTAAGTACATTACTCCATTTTCGGAACTGTTTATTGTTGTCGAATAAAGAGCGCCATACACAAAACAATAGGAGAATTCTTATCCGAATCAGTTCAAATCTAGAACACTCTCATCTTTACTCGAACAGCAGTCGAAAGTCGGAGTATTACGGCTTAAATAGTTTTAATACTTGATAAGATGCACGAAGTTATTTCTTAGCGAAAAATTTATTAATATCGCATCGATTTTTATTTTTGCTGTATTTTATATTCGTCAAATATCTGTCGGTTGTATAAAATAATTTGAGAAATTTCTATACCAATCAGAGATATATATTCAAGGTTTTTTTCATCACAAAGGGCTAATTTTCATGTTGTCTTCTTCATTTCTGAGTATCGATCACTGTTGCAGATGCATTGCTTGTGAATAGACCGCGGATTTTTATGGAAATTATTTTTGTGAATATAGTAAAAAGAGGTAGAACTTCGACAAAAACTGATTTCACCGATCGTAATTAAAGTTTGAAATTATTTTTTGCTCCAATCACTGTTAGATCCCAATCTTACATAATCATGCGGGTTCGAAGGGCGAATTTTGTTAAAAATTTCGAGCACATTTTTATACGTAAATATAATATTTGACAAATCCGTGCACTCTGCATTTACTTCTTCCAACTCGTTAACGCTTCCAGAAGGAAAATTTAAATTCTGCTTAGGCCTCAATGGGCTCGAAGTTTCTTCCAGTCTGAAGATCAGAACGCGGCACACCCGCGCGGAATGCTCGCTTGCTCGATGATAATTAACTGTTTGTTCTCGACAGCCGCTAATTACTTTCTCCGAGCGCGCGTTAATCGACCGCTCGTGGTTTAAATCGCGCTGAATAGGCAATAGGTTAATTAGATGAAGTTGAAGAAACGAGGAAGCAATTGCGGCGCCCTACAACCAGCCGATTATGGCTGCACGAAGGGCAGACAATTTCTGTTAAAATAATTGACGAGCAAAAAGCTTGATTGTTGCCTTGTAACGAGGAACATTTCTGCGGATGATTCGGTCATTTAATAGTTCGTGTTGGTAAATTTATGGTACAACAGAAACCTTTTAAATTTATACAGTTGCTGATGGATTAATCCTCTATAGCACCATGTGACTTAGAAGTTACATACTCATGCATTTATATTTTTTAAATTTGATTTTATTTACTTGTCTATTCAACTTTACTACACTATTTAATTTTATTATTGTACCACTATTCTGATATTAGACAGCTCATTTATAACAGCTAGTGGCTTAAAAATTTTCAAATCGAAACGAGAAACTATAATTTTAATTTCTTTCTCACAAACAGAAATTGCGACTATAGAGGATTAATTAATGTAAGGTAATTCCAGGTGAGTTAGATTTGCAGGTGAGATGACTCAATTTTGTACATAGGCTATGTTCCGTTTTTTAGCTGTTTTTAGCAACATATCGAATAATTATAATATTTTATTAGAAATATTTTAATCTATTTATATACCATTTCTATTGATAATATGTAAATATCTCTATTGCCATTCAGAACAACAAATTTCTTATAAAGAAATGATTAGAATTTTAAAATATACCAAGAGTTTTAGTTTAAAAAATACAGTTTTGTTCAATAGAAGCTATCAAACAATTCCACATTTAATCCCAATATCCCATAAACATAGAATAATAAACGTCATCCATAAACGTGATTGAACAAGAACATAGAACAAAATTCACGCAAGATAAAATGCAGAAATCAGAAGAAAAAACAAAAAGGGGGTCACCAAACCTCGAGAGAGCGAGAAGCAAAGAAAGAGAGCCAGGGCTCGTTATATCCAAAACGAGAAATCTCCTATCTCTCGTCATGACAGCGCGTGCTTCTCGCGGTACGAAACCTAAAAAAACAACAGAAAAAAAGAAAAAAGAAAAAAAATGAACAAACAAAAAAGATGAAGATCGAGAACGACGGAGCTTAAAAAAAAAGAGAGAGAGAGAGAAGCGGACGATGAAGAAAAGGGGGAAGAGTTGGAACGGAAGCGTGTCCATATTTTTCGTTGCGCGGTGGCGCTCAGTTTTTGCAAAAACAGCGTAATTCGTCTTCCTATTTCCAGCGAGTAAATCGTATCCGCGAGCGCGATCTCGGCTAAGGGAAAACGAAGAGAAAGGGCAAAGTGGGGCGAACAAAACCGTTAAGCTAACGAACGTGTCGGGGACAAAGGCGAGATAAAGCCGAGGTACAACTGGCCGCTCTTTTCGTGCCAGCTGCATGTATGCACACGCGAACAGTACGGTATGCATTGCGTATATCATTCCGCGGCTGTGTGCACGCCGATTGAATTGAAGTTACGACGCAGCCAGTTCTGCCGATAAAACGATTCACGGCTCGTGCACCGTGCGACTCTGTGCATTAAAAGGCGGCGCAGCAGTGGAACAAAGGTAACCGACTGTTTTTACTCGATGAACGAAAGACGTTGGCTAGGTTCTGTAATCCTAATTAATAAACTGACGAATAATTCTTGTGAGCAAAGAAGGATCAAGGCTGGTGTTTCGTACTTTAGAAGGGAAACGCATGAAGCGTAGCTTTCAGATTTTTATAAAACTTTAAAGGTTGATGAAGAATCGAAAGATCTATACCTATGTTTAGTATTAGGTATAGACACTCGATAGTAATAGTAATGGTAATAGTATTGCAATAGTAATGGTAATAGTATTACAATAATAATAGTATAGCAATAGTAATGGTAATAGTATTGCAATAGTAATGGTAATAGTATTGCAATAGTAATAGTATAGCAATAATATAGTAATAGTAATGGTAATAGTATTGCAATAGTAATGGCATAGTAATAGTAATGGTAATATTATTGCAATAGTAATGGCATAGTAATAGTAACGGTAACAGTATTGTAATAGTAATAGTATAGTAATAGTAATGGTAATGGTATTGCAATAGTAATGGTATAGTAACAGTAATGGTAACAGTATTGCAATAGTAATAGTATAGTAATAGTAATGGTAATAGCATTGCAATAATAATAGTATAGCAATAGTAATGGCAATAGCATTGCAATAGTAATAGTATAGTAATAGTAATGGTAATAGTATTGTAATAGTAATAATTAGAGTTATAGTTTATAGCAGTTATATCAATAGTTTATGTGTTTTTCTTGTTAGATGAATAAAGTGATTAAAAGAGCGATGGTAAAATTTTTTTGACCCCCTTTTGCATTTTCTTCGCGATGGTTAAACGGTACCATAGATCTGCGAGTATAGGCGAAAGCAAGAGGTACCATAAGAGCGACAAGTGGCCTAAAGGCCTAAAAGACTAAAATGATACTAATGTTTATCTAATGTAAATATATTTTTATTCGCGTCTCAATCTCGCCGAGGTTCTATCGTTCTGGGGTAAGTATCGTGCTGTTCCTCACAGTTTTATCAGAAGACACCTTCGCCTTTCTCACTCCGTGATCAAATTCTCTACGAACAGCGTTCCCATTCATTCAGGCAACGCAACGTTCGACTGCTTGCTATTCCTGCGCTCTCTCAAATTTTTCTTCAAACAATCAATCCTACGACACTCAAAGACTTCGTAACCTCGAGCCAGTAGCCATCTTCGGTCTTCTGAATTCTACGTAAAGAATTATAAATAACACAGAAGCAAAGCAACGTTGAGCTGATTGTCTTCAACGACCCTTAAAAATACGCCGTTGTGAACAGGCAAGTTCCGTTAAGTGAGTTCTGTGATTCATACTCGACGAATTTCTGAATACTTTATGCACCTTTCCGTGCGCAATTTTCTTCAACCGAATTTTTTAATTCCTTCTTCTTTTTTTTTTTACATTCATAGCTAAAAGGTTAACACAGAATGGTAACGTAGGAACGCCACAAGTCGCATCGGCCAACGAAGATCGAAAAGGAGGCACAGGAAGATCGATAGGCGGCGGGGAATTGTCAACGAGTCGGCTTTTATTTCTAATAAAAGAGCAGAGAAACGGATAGAACGGAAGCGGGCGCGAAGAGCGGCGCGTTATCGGGCCGCATAATTATCAATGTGACTGATGCATATTTCATGGCGCGGCATCGCGAGCTTTTACATCGCAGACCGTTGAACGGAATGAATGGACGTACTGCAGACAGTGATAGCGGCCTCTCATAATTACTCACAACGGCAAGAGGCGAGAGTTTGCGCGAGCGCACCGACCAACCGGCAAAATGTAATAAATGTACGAGGGAGTCCAATAAACGTCAAACGCCGATGACAAATCGTCAAACAATATCCGTGCCATCGGCCACGTCCGGCGATTTGTTCGTGATTAAGGACGGGACGACGATTAACCCTGTCGAACGGATTTGCCAGCCGTTCGACGTTTGCTGCCGCTTCTTCTCTGTCCGCTTCGCAAGGAGAGTTTAATGGACAGACACCGGGTCGATTTATGTATCGATTCTAGTGTCGACGTTTTTAATACTGGAACTATCTGGTTAAACCATACCTTTTTTTTTATACGAAATAAATCGACATGAATGGTATAAAAAAATGGTATAGAAAAATACAAAACACGAGGGAGACAAACTTTTACCTACATTTTTAACAGAAAATCACAGAAAATCACAGAAAATACTAAAAAATTTCTCAAAAATATTGTGGGATTAGAAGTAAAACATTGAATTTATTAAACAAAATAAAATAAACAGAAGTATAGCAATTAACAATGGTCGTGATCGCTCGGCTTCCCTGACACCACGTTTCCGTCTTCGCTCGCCTTAACGCTTGGCATGCAAGCAAGGTACTTTTACGTTTTACGCAGTCCGTCACTGGAGCGCGGGTCACGTAAAAGTACAACTTTAGTAGATTTGTGCTGAAAAGTCGGCATCGTATAAACACGATGGGCGTTGTATGTATGGTGTTTTTTTTTTTTTAAATAATCATAGAACATAGGTTTAAGTGTAAAGTAAAAAAAAGTTTCGTTCAGAAAAACGAAGTTATCGATTTATTGCGATTTTACCGAATGATCAAACTCCCGGGAAAACGAAAAAACGCCCGCTTATCGCGTAAGTCCGCAGCAAAATATACCCGCATGCAACGTGTTAACCCTTTGCACTTCGTGCGATTCTTTATCACCGAAGAAAAGAAATTTTATTTTGAATGGAAAAAATTACTATTGCTTGTGAAAGTACTTGTTTTTATTCACTTTATAAATATCGTTTTTGCTGTGGTAAAGGAAACATAAATTTTTAATTTTGTAAATCATCATGGTGCGATATCTTTGGAAATTGAGCTTAATCATGTTGAAAACTGAATGTCTCCGTAGCGGAGCCAAAGGAGCGCTAAGGGTTAATATACCGCGTTGGCTCCTTCCGTGGGACCTTCGACGCCGCGGTTCTTTTGTTGGGCCTGGTTTATGTCCTTTCTGTAACTGCGCGTGCTTAAAAATTACGATATTACAGTGTAGAAAATAGATAGTTATACAAGGGTCAGAATAGTTTCAAATTGAATTTCGATAATGGAAATTATAAAATCGGAAAGAATACCGATCGAAATAGCCACGTAGTCTTAGTTTTTTTTAAAAGTATGTTATTACGAAGAACGAGCGAGTCGTAAAGGATATATTTATTATATTTCGAGCTTAAAGCGGCATATTTGAGAAATTAAAAATTGTGTTATTTATTTTGAAAGTAAAAGTTCCGTAGTTTAAAACAGAAAAGTTTAAGTTGAGTTAATAATTAATTTAAAAGTGAAACTTGTGGTTCGACCGGTTAATTTTCTCAATTTTCCTACAATTATAAATGATTGCAGAGATTTATTAGACGTTTTCTTCCTAACTAAATAATTTTCCTGAGTTTCTTGTAACTTGGAAATACCAGTTTAAGGAACTAATTTTTATTTTCTCAAAAGTTTCCATTTTTAAGTAGATAATAGACATCAGAGGCGAATTTTGTTTAACGAACAAGCTTGAAAGGAAAAAGAAGGATCCTGTTGGTACAGAATTTTAGAGTGTTATTAAACTTTACTATAAATAGTCCCTAAGTTAAGGCATTCAGCTTGTTCGTTCTTTTTGTTTTCCTTTTTTTTTTTTAAATCGTTAATACTGTTCATCAATAAACATCACGTCATTACTCCGCAAGATTAATTCAGCTTTTAAACTGAAATCTATTTCGAGGCACTACTGGGTTTTCTATATAGCCCGTCATTCCAGAAGTAATTGAAACTTGTAACTTTTTAAAAAGTTCAGTTTTGAACTCGCCCCCGGTCTAAATTAAACCTGGAAGTTTTCTAGTTAACTCAGAAGGAACGTGAAATCACTTGTCTTCGATAATTTCGGTGGTATGAAAAAGATCGCGAGACAGAAACAAAAATACCAATTCCGCGAACATCGAAACACCGAGGAGTCATGATTACGGCACGACTACGTAACGAATTCGCTGACCTGTATCACGGTTAATTTCTTTTGTATCGCGACGATTCGACCGAAAAATCAGAGATAGAGGACATTTTGTGTGAATAATTGCATCGAAATGAATAAAAAAAAAAAAAAAAAGAGAGCAGAATAATCGGAGGTTCAATTTCAAGCGAGGAACAACTTATTATTCATAGGATGCTTCGAAGAATTTTAATTTGTTTATAATGACATTTAAACTACAATTTGAATAAAATACCATTTCTTTCGCATACTTGTACGCATTAAAACAAAATACTGTTTGAGCTTTTCCTCGAATCAACTGATCTAAATGTATAAAAAAACAAATATGTTTTCACTCTCTAAATATTCATGATTGCAGATAAAAAAAAAAGAAAGAAAAATACCTGTCAAATAATTTCTTAAACGCTATAACAATATCATACGTAAATTTCGTTAAAATCAATGTGACACGCTTGAACGATGCTCCTTGTTAGTGTTAAAACAATCCGATTATGCAAGTCGCGCGTATCCGCTCGAAAGATCGGCTCGAGCGGAAAACCAGAATCTTTTCTCTACTTGCCGCGAGAATGGCCCCGCGAAACATAACCGCTAACAAAACGGAACACAGAGCCGCTGGCAAACAGCGTTCGTGTAAAGAGCAAGGAAATATTACCTATAAATTCTCGGCGTTTCGCGCGGAAAACAAACCGGGCCCGCCTTCGTGCTCCAGTAACGAGGATTCACGCAGAGCGCAGAAATTGTCGGGGCTTGTTGAACGTCGCGCGCGTTCCAACCGCGTTCCGACCGCGTTCCATCGACCGACAATGCTCGCGACACACGGCGACAGAGGGACGAGATAGAAACAACAGAGAAATCAAAGCGCGCCTAACTGGACGCCGTTAAAAATGAATTAAAAAAAAAAAGCAAAAAAAAAAAAGAAAAAAATGGAGAGAAAAAAAGAGACAAAGAGAGAGAGAAAGAAAAAAAACTGGCGAGATAAATTCGGCGATGGATGGATCATTCGCGGGGACAGAGATAGGAGCTGTAGAAGTGGAAGGGTGTGATCGAGTAACCCCTTCTTCGGACGGTGTTTTCTTTGACGGTCGCGAATCGATAACAAGGCCATTAACGGCGGACGATCGTCGAACGGAGCAATTTCACGCGCGGAAACGAAAGCGAAAAGAGAGGTTTAATATTTATCGCGGGGATAATGGATTTTATAAACCGCTTTGAAAGAGAAGGACAGAGCGAGATGGAAAAGAGGGTGACACGGGAGAGAGAAAGGGACTCGAGCAGGGAAAGAACAGACGAACGGTGCTGCATTAGCTGACAAGCCGGCACACTGGTTGGTTTTGTTTGCAAGTTTCCGAATCAATTATTTATGGACTCGTTAACGGGCATCGCTTTCCACCTGGATGAGTGATCCTCTTTTCCTTCTTTTTCGCAACGCTTTCGCCTTTCTTCTTTCTCGATTTTCTCTATCGTTCTTTTTTTTTTCATTTCTTTTTCCCTTTTCTTCCTTCCGTTTCTTCCTTTATCCCCCGATCCTCACGCTTTTCCTACCTCTTTCTTCTTTCCCTTTGCATATTCGAACGATCCCTTTAAAAGCGAGACGGAAGCGCGAGGCTCGTTAATGCGGCTCACGAGGGTCTCGACGTCGCTTTCGACGAGTTTCGACATTCTCTTGTCGCCGATCTTGCGAATAGAATCGGTCTCTCGATGAAAATTCGTGAAACGAGGGGGATGCGATGTATCTGACAAGGTGGAGACGGAAATGCTTAGAGATTACGAAAATGGCACTTGCTTTGTGTTACGATGTACAATTCTCTAGATTTCCTATTTAAAACTTTTTTTTTTTTTTTTTGTTTGTTTGATTTTTTTTTTTTTTGAGTGGTGTGCTTCAGAGAGAAAAATAATACGACGACCTTAATGCGAGATTAAGTAAAAGGAAATGAGGAAAAAGTCGTTACTCTTATTTTATGATTTATCTGTGATTCCTTTTTTTTACATTTTACAGGAAGGAGGATTGTGATGTTAAATCGTAATGTTTTAAGATGAAACTGAAACACAGAAATATTCCGTGTTTCGTCTGCAGTTGTTATTTCTCATTTTTGTATTTCTGATTAAGCTTTGAGTAAAGAATTTAATAGTAGAATTATCGAAATGGTCAAAATTACCAATTCCTGATTTATGGTAAAAAATTTTATAAGTTTACTGCAGTGCATTTTAGGGGATCTTCTGCGATAAATGTTTGTCCTAGATTTCTTCGTTAGAAATAAATATACCTTAATCGTGAACATCTATAATGTTAAGTTTCTAAAATATGGAAAAATTTCTTATTAACAGTAGTTTTACCAAAATCGTCAAGATGACCAACTCATAATTGTCCATAAAAATTTTACAAATTTGCTATGGTATATTTTGCGAATATTCTGTGGTTTCAACTAAAAATATAAACTTGTGTGTCTCATTTTAATTTCTTCGATACAAAAAAGTGTATTTAAATCGCCAGTAGTTCTAGTACCAAATCTTAATAATAAATCTAAGGTCACAAAAATTGATCTCCGAATTTCTTTTGCATCTTGACTATTAAAAAAAATTATTGCCACCATACAATTTTGGTAAACAATATTTTCATTAATCACCTAAAATAATAATGATCGAAATGAACAGAATTAACGAGACACTCTGTACATAATTTAACCACTTCGAACGTTTTCTATTATTACACAATAATCAATTAAACTCAACCCTTTCCCTACGAAAGACGTATATATACGCTCTCAGAAATGAAGTAATCATTTGTTAAAATTGTGCATGGGGATTTTCTATAGCACTGAATTATTTGTATTTTCATTTACATCTGTTATATCATAATTCATTGTACAATTTTAATATCCATATGTATTTTAATATCCATATTTGTGTTGTGTTAATAAAAAAATATATTGATCTGTAATAACACTTTTGGTCTTCAGAGCACCTCGGTGAAAGGGTTGATAAATAAAATCTACACACGTATCGTTCTAAATAAAGCAAAAGAAATTTAGAATTAATATGAACGAAATATCCGAGTCTCAAGATTAAAAAAAAAAAAAAAATGAAACAGAGAAGCAACGTTTAATCTCAAGGACTGTCGGCTGACGAAATATTATTGGGTCAAACATTATCTCCGAAAGGAAATGATTTTTCGCGAACAAGAATAAACCCTTAGAAAGCTTCAGTGAGTTCAGCGGGAAATAAAAGATAATAAGAAGATAACGCGACGGTATAATGAAAAGTTATGGGAGTTCTGTGTTTCAATATCTACGGGCTACGTACTTCAGATACGTACTTGAGGTACCACGTACAAGGAGAATTCGAAGTACGTATAATTTGAGTTATCACTGCTACGGGGCAACGATCAAAGTTTTCACTGGCGGTAGTGTTCTCGCGAAGAAGTCAACCGCGACGATATCCTATAGAATAATACCACGATTCTCGCATCCCTTACAATTCCTTCCACTACCATTTTTATTCCAAATATTGTCGCGTAAGTTTTGTCGTTTCAATAATTTTTATTCCAACGCACGGTACGTGGTTCAACCATCTATAGTTCGAATTTTGTTTGTTTATCGGAGAAAAAGGAAAAAAAATACGATTGCAGTATCTTTACTTTGATTCTACAATTTTTAAATTAATAATTGGAACAGATGGATTGTGGTATGACTGTAGTAATACGGTAACAAAATTTAATAGTGCGGTGATGACTGAATAAAATTAATTTTTTTTAATATAAATACAACAGTGTGTAACTCTTTTATTTAACGCTTAACCGGTGAGATGGAGCTCGATGAGTATCATGAAACTTTTAAAGAGATGCTGGTTAATTTACAATTATAATTTTATTAATAGTGCTTCAACTAATATATCTATAGAAAAAATGGAATCCTTTTTCATTTTTAAATCTAAAAATTTGATGTTTAAGTAGAGAACAATTAGGAATAGTCAGACTACACCGTGGTTAAGGTTAAAATTTGAGATCATTTTTATTCGAATACAAAATTATAAAACTAAAGAAAAATTTTGTCGATTTAATACTCGCAATAATTTCTATTCGAATGCGAAGTACACAATTAAGAAAAGATTTTGTCGATTTAAAACTCGCAATAATTTCTATTAGAATGCGAAATATATAATTAAAGAAAAACTTTGTCGATTTAATATCCACAATAATTTCTATTCGAAAGCAAAGTTGAACACTCATTATACTTCTGAATTAAAAATCGTACAAAAATTAAAAAAATTTAAATAATATATTTTCTGATACTACTCGTTTCATCAATTCTTTTCAATAACGAAACCAATAGTTTTAAAATAAACACACGAACCATAAAAATAATATTACACGATCACTCGCGAAAAAATAATACTGAAGAATCCAAATAAATAATGTAAAGACTAATATCAAAAGATAAACAATTTTTTTCCGTTCTATTATTTAACTTCGTATCAACGTGTGGTCATTAGCTATAAATTAAGCAGTATAATAGTCCGAGTATTAATTTCTCTTTAAAATTGTCATATAAGATGGGCCAACGTTCTACAGCCTTGAAATTGCAATTTTTTAATGAATTTGTTAACGAGCTTCTACACGTTTCTAACTATGCGTTCATTTGAATAACGAAGTAGTTTTCGAATAAATAAGAGTAGAATATAGTAAGATATGAATGACTGAAACACGACAGAACGGTGAAACGTACAAAACGGAGAATACGATGTAAGGGAAAACGGACTGTCTATTGTCAGACACATTTCGCGGCCGATGTGACAGGCACTATATCTCCTTGCAGCTTTTCATACATAAACCATTTTAAAAATTGTTTTGAGTAGACGGTATTCAAATTAAAAACGATTTTAAAGCAACGTATAAATTTAATAACAGTTCCGCACTTAAATTCCGTAAATCACGCTTTTGTTCTGCTTATTTGACGCGAACTCTAAATCTTCCTTTCTATTTTTCTAGAAAAAATGTATATTTTCATTAAAACAGAATAAATGCGGCTGCAGTTGACACTTGCATTTTTGCAACTGCAGAAAAAATATGGCGAGAGAAGTCGTGACACATTTTTCTCTATCAACTTTTATTGCATTCGTCTACTAAAAAAAAAAAAAAAAAGTCGTTGGTTCTCCGAGTTTCAAACATCGTCCCGCATAGTCTAAAAAAAAATACGTAGATGTGTGTAATTTATAGCACTTGAAAATTTCGATTCTTCTTTCGTTTGAATTATAGTTTGAATCAAAAGAGAAGACAATATCTCGTTCTATTGTCACATCGTGGGGAAACAACGAAAATCCTCGAAGTCCTTGAAATTAACACTTCAGAAGAATGGATTTTTATTTTTTACAAGAATTGTAAAACCGTTGTTTTTTATTTCGTTAAAAAGGTTTCGTTTTTTAAAATATAATATTCGTGAATACAACAGTAATATATTATATTATATTTTCTAAGCTTAGAAGAAATTTGAATTTTAGACAAAAATAGATTCAAAGTTCTTAAAACTGATTTTTGAGAAAAATAGATTATTTCTTAGGAGGACTGAAAAACTTGTTTTTTTCTTCGTTCGAAATGTTTTATTTTTTTAAAGCACAACGAATGTTTCAGACAAAATAGACCTCGTGGATTTTCCTTCTACGCCCTTAATATCAACTCGCAATTTAAAATTATCTTTCTTGATCGTATTTCATCGGGTTACTCTAATTCTACAATACATGAGATTAAAATGTAATACACTTAGGTGTACGTTGGAAATCACGTTATCACATAAGCAAACTATAAAATCTTCCAGTACATATGTTCTTATTTCTGACGAACAAACAAAATTCTTGTCGTGAAAGGTTAAATAATTCAGGCTTTAAAGAATCAAACCTTCAACTCTTTCACAGAATACCAAAATAACGCAGAATACAGAAAGTACTATATGAAACATAATTATCCATACCGTAAAATCTTTAAAATTTCAATTATCAGACCCAAAGAATACCTAACAAGAAATATACTGTAATAACTGTGTCACGTACAACACAATTTAAAACATCAAATCTACAACCCCCTATTCGACACTCCAACCAAGTCCCTCGCATTAAGCCTCGAAAGGGTAAAACTCTCGATAAATTTATTTTCACGTTTCCCTGTAATTATACAAAGCAGTACAAAACACACGTCCATAAATCGCATAACCTGGCACAGTTTTCATCGCCGCTAACATTAACCACAATTAATAGTCCAACACTACCTAATCCAATCCTCGTTATTCAACCCCATGGAAGAGACACGCGAAAAAAAAGAAAAAAAAAGGAAAAAAAAAAACAGAAACACCTTGGCGATGTAATATTATTCAAAGCAACAATTAATTAAACAGCGAGAGAACATGCCGGTGGCATGCAACGGGGAATTCGAAATGGAAGCCGCATAAAGGGAGGTTCGAGGGATCGTCTAAACGCGACAGACGATAATTAATCGTTTCTGTTGTTCCGATTGTTAGTCCGTTATCGCGCGATCGGTCGCGACACGTGGCCGTTTCGAGCGGCACTCTTTAAGCAACGATGGCGTGCTGCGGAATGCTTATGCCGTGTAATACATGCGCGGCAACGTAATTACATGCAATTTACATCAGATTTTAATTTGATACAAGCCAGCGCCGGGAGGGAACGCGTTGAAAGTGTGATTCTAATCGGGGCCACGGCGACAGCATCGATAACGTCGCCCTGATATTTCGCGACGTAATTACCAGCGCGAGAAAAGCCGCTGGAAATCTGGGGAACACCATGAATGCAATCTCACGTGACACCTATCCGGCCGGTAATGCGTCCGTAAATCGTGGAAAATACGATCATCCGCGGAGCCAATAGGTTCGCCTAGGTCTTTTAGATCGCTTTTATATCTGTCGGTCACCGACATCGGCGATAAACTTTAAATTCTTTTACTGCGTCTATCGTGCGTTTCTTGAAGTAATTTCGTGATTGAATGGAGGTTACAATTTTTAGTTCGACTTCTTTTAACAGAAAGATCTTTGGGCTGATTAATGGTTCAGAGCGGGTTAGGGCGATACGATTTATTTTTGTGAATTCAGTATTTTTTTTTTTTTATTTGATAATAGTTGGAGGCAGTGTTAACGCGATTTTGTACCTTTATTGTTATTTATTTCAAGGACAATATTATATTATATAATCTTGTATATAATATAATTATATAATTAATCATTATAATATTATATAATCTTTCGTACTCCGAAACTTAGAAAAGCTTCATAGAATTATTGTGGAAATATAAAGTGTTGCTTTGGAGAGAACAGAAAATTAGAAGGGTATGAGTTTTCCTTTGTTTTGAAATAAAAAATACAAGATTTATCTTGAAGCTTAACTTGTGAAAGAAATTGAATGCTCTTTATAGAGATGATGGAACACAAAAGACTAAATATTCTATATTAAAATATAAATATCGAGATGGTGAATATTTTGCAGTTTCGGAAACTTGGATTTAGAAGATACGAACTCGATATGTTTAGGTAATTTTCGTTATAGGTGAAAATACACTCTTCCGGATAATTAGAAGATCGGTCTCCTTTGAAGAGAAAAGTCTATAATTTCAGATCTAGCATCGAGAAACCTTTTCCCCTACGTAACTGCGAATAAATTCTCCAAACAAAGCTTTACTTTGACACACTTGAACACTCATGACACTTTGTTTACTTTCAAAGCAACACTTAAAGTTTTCACAATAGCCCTATGAAACTTAACAAAAAATTAGGAGTGCACGTTAATTATAAAACCTCAAGTAACAGACACGAGTACAAAAAGCAGAAATGAAAATAAGAATGATTGCATTAATATATAAAAAAAAAAAAAAAAAAATGCGTAAAAACTGAACCAACATCATCCGATCTGTATAATCGAAACGATCGCGTGTCCCTGAGCCATGACATTAAGTCTCAACGTCTAGATTTAATACCAAGTTACAATATCGAGCCGATCCTCTTTCCATCCTCGGCTCTTACACAATTGATTCAGAGGGACAACCCTCGTGGAGGCAGAGCGGCAAAAACAAGCACCAATTCGAGAACAAAGGAGCGAGGGTATCAAGTTCGAAAGTTGACGAGAAGCTTTAAAGCAGGAGCGGCCGTAAAACGTGCCAGTTCCGTGCGTGGTTAAAGAAGCTGTATCAAAGTTCGATGCAGGGGAGGAAAAACGAGTAGCACGCCCTACGGGACGCGACGATTATTCACGAAGCGAGACGTCGAGAGTGGGAAGCGCCACGGACGATCATCCACGGTCATCGGAGCATCGATTTTTTTTTTCCCACCGGCCGCGAAGAGGCAGCGAGCGCTCGAAAAATATCGCGGAAAAAAAAAGGGAGCAACGATGCGACGACAATGAGAGCGCTCGTCGAGCATTAAACGAAACGGAATCGTTTGACCGCTAGCCAGCCAGGAAACAAGACAGAGACGGGCAGAACGAGTCGCGTAGGCGGCCATGAGAGTAACAGCGTTTCGTATTCATCGCCGAGAACGTCCGGATTCTGGTTGCGATTTCTGCTGCAGAACGTCGTCGTAATCGGCTGAGTGTAGCCTGGCCGTGCCAACAAACTCGACCATGACGACGACCCTTTGGGGGCTCGTCGCGTCTCGTGAGATTCGAAGACGGTGACTGGTGACTGGTACGGTAAAACAGAAAAGAAAGAAAGAAAAAAGAAACTGAATGACAAGGAGAAGAAGAAGAGTAAACTGTACGGACTGGAGAGTTTAGCGAGCATGCGTGTGCTTGGCGCGTTGATACAGGGGAACAGGTGTAAAGAAGAAGTGAATGGTGAAAAGGATGAAGGGACAAGGGAGAAAAGATATCGAAGAAAAAAAGTAGAGAAAAAAAGAAAAATAGCAGAGAGAGAGAGAGTTAGAGAAAGAAGGAAGAATGTAGGAACAAAGAAAAGACAAAGAAGAACGGAAAAGGGGAGTGAAAAGAGGAAAGGACGAGGGGAGAAAAAAACAAATAGGTCACATTAAAGGTTCATTAGGGCACGGCGGCTGGTATCTGACCCAAATTCATATTTTCCATAGTGACGGCCGTGCAACGTAGAGGGGATAGGCAGGCAGGCAAGCAGGCAGGTAGGAGGCAGGCAGACAGTTAGGCAAGCAGGCAGGCTGGCTGGCTGACAAGCAGGCCGGTCGAGGGTGGGTGGTCGGTTTGCCTGAGCACGCGGGGGTGGGTGTCGTATTTGACGGGGTGGCGCGAGGGAGAGGGTTCCCCGGTGTGTACGTGTGTGTGTGTGTGCACGTGCGTGGAACGGTGTGTGCGCGAGTGGAATGGGTGGGTATTCGGGGGATAGGACAGGGTTGGTGCGTTCCTTCCAAAGGGTCGTGGTACGCTGGCGCAAGCGTGTGGGGCGCCGGCGCCTCCCCCCACCCTTGCTCATCCCCTACCCTGTATGCACAGCTCGTGTTCGGGCGGGGAAGCGTCGCGACGCCTGCCGTCGGCTGCACAGTGCGGGCCCGGACGCCCACCAAGTAGTACGTTCACGTTCTGGTCGGACCGTCCGACCTCAGCGGTGCTGCGCTCTCTTTCCCTCGCTCTTCCTCTCTTCCTCTCTCTCTCCCTCTCTCTCTCTCTGTTACTCCATTGCTCGTTCTCACCCCCGTCCGTCGATCTCTCTCGCTCTCTCTCTAATCCACCCTCTACGTCGTCTGCGTCGTTCTCTCCCTCTCCCACTCTCTCACACACTCTCTCTCTCTTTCTCTTTCCCACCCACATACCTATACGTTCATACGTCTATATCTCTCCTCGGAGCGCTGCAGCAGAGTGCAGCTGCAGAGGGACGTAGCAGCGTGAACTGTCCGCGATGGACTTGCTAAAGGAGCAGACGCCCCGTGGCCCAGTAGTCATGGCGTAGCGCGTGGCCAGACACGACAGGAGGTGAAACCAGTCGCGTACGATACCGTGTTCTCATCGTGGAAGAGCGAACAAAAAGCCACTTCTGCCAGATAGTGCGTTCGCCCTCATCGTGCTCGTACGGACGCTATCGTCGAAACCGAAGATTCTCGGGTGAGAGAGAGAGAGAGAGAGAAAGAAAACGAGCAGCGTGTGGACCATCGTAACGAATTAAACGAACGGTATTGTCGTCGTCTGACGGGTCGGCAGTCGACGATTATCCGGGTGGTTGCCACTAGAAACGGACGATACATCGATCTGAATCGAATGGCTCGAAAAAACGAGAGGGAAGGAAAAGTGGCGATTTCTCGTAATTTCGTGACGCGCAGACGGTGCCACCGTTTCCATGGGGTGGGTTTTCAAGGCGTCTTAAAGGGGCGCGATCGTTCCGAGCACGACGTACTCGTGTCGCGTTGCTGCTTCTTCGTGGTACCTTTGTCCTCGAAATGAACATTTTTTGAGAACCGCGAATACTTGGGCTCACGGGATCGCGGTCGACGCTGGATTGGCAGCAAGTGTGAAGGCTTTGTGGCTACTCGAGGATGAGTATCGGCCTCGGCCATTGTCGTTCCAACAATAGCGGCGTGTTCAAGAAGCGTTAGCCTACCCTCGAGGGTGCAGCGGCTTTAAAAGACGCGAAACGCTCGTGTGCAAGGCTCGTATGCCAGCCTCGCGAATTTACGACGATCGTCGTTGTCGTCTTTTCTCGGCGCTTAATTTTTAACGTTCTTCCTTCACGGTCACTTCCGGTAGGAACCTTTACGCGCCGTAAATCGTGCCAGCGGCAAGAATAAAGGCTGCAAGTGGAACGAGTCTCATCGAGCAGGACGAAGCACAGGTTGCTCGTTTTATCGCAAATTTGCACAGGCAACTTTAAAGCCGACGTCGAGGCAATTTCACGCGAGTTGATCCGGGATCCGAGCTCTCGGGGTTGAAGTTATTACTTCCACGCTCGAGAATTTGCGGCCAGTTTCGAAGGAAAACCGCCGGTTAAAGGGTGTTCTCGTTAAAATTCCGCGGCTCTCGCCGTTTCTCTCGTCAAAAGTTGTGCATAGTCGGGAACGTCGAAAGGGCTCGTTTATTATTTCGTGCGTCTCCAGAGCGAAGCGAAAAATCCTCGCCGCGAGAGTTCTCGTCGAATTACCTTCCGCCAGAGGAAATTCTCGTTTCTGTCGGGAAATATTTTCCCTTTTAGCAGCGTCTGCAGGCCTGGAGCGTTCCTCTGAAAGACCGAACTTTAAGAGCTGTCTGGATCGTGAGAGTCGATTTTATGAAACCGCAAACGCAGCTGGTTCTTTTATCCCGATTTCTTCTCCTATGAACGAAATTACTGGACGTGGCTATTTTTCCAGCCAATCGACGCCAATCCTACGGTCTCAACTATACGATACGCGGCCTGAATTTTTAATCCACACCAGCTCGTTTCGTTGCGAATCTAATTTAAGCGAAACTTGCCTCGGCTGGGGCAAAACTTTTCTCGTTAGGGCAAAAATTAAGGAAATCTCGGAATGGTTAATTCAACTCCGCCTCTCGTTTCTCTCCGCTTTCTATAAATCTTATTCCCCGGGGCAACGTGTCGATTCCGTGGCCTCGAAATCTTGCCGCAGGCTCCGACGACTCTCTCTCCGTTCTTATCGATTCGCGTCGACGAAGAGATCGAAAAGACTCGGTCCACCGAAATAGTGCAACGAAATTATTAATCGCTGTCCAATTCCAAACGACCCGCCGACCGATCGAAAGTAGTGACGAGGAATCGTCGCTCGAGACAGTTCTCGTTCCGTTCGGAACGCTCGATATCTCTCTCGTCAAGCTGGCCGATGCTTCATCCGTTGAAAGTTGAAGGTGACGGACGATCGTTAGAATTAGCACAACGTGCAGAGAGTTCGTCTAATTTTAAGCCGCTTATTTTCGCGTGTTCCTGGCTTAGCTTCTGTTCGGTCGCCGGCAATCTCGAGGACAATTTTCATCGGCGGACAGACTCGCTCGTCGAGCGTTCCGATTTCGCGAGAAATAATGGAAAGGAAAGAAGAAAGGGATCGGGCCGACGAACGGGATTTGGAATTTGTCAGGGACCGGTTGACCATTTTATGGTCGATTAGCCGACATTCTTCGGCCGGCTACACGGTCGAACGAGAGAATCGAGGCAGATAAAAGTGAAACGGACTGAATGGGCACGAGAAAATACAGGAGTCGATATTGAACTTGTCGTCTATTTGCCTAGCCGGATGGAATATTGCGGAAAACTTTTCAGACCGAGTGTCGTTCTCTCTCTCTTTCGCTTCCCGCTTCGAATCGTCCAACGTTCTCTGACTGTCGATATTTACGATATTACATTCGCGTCGTCTGTTCGCTTGCTCTTGAAAAGGGGCCTCGAACTTCGTACACAAAGCTCGTCCGATATTCGCCAAAGGGGTCACCGTAGAGTTTTTCGTTCGAATTTCCAGCAGCTCCGTATTCCCCCCTCCAAAGCTCGCCTAATTATTTTCTGATCTCGTTCGAGTATCGACGCAACTTCTCGTCTAATTAATTATCGCCTTTCAAAGAGCGAACTGGTCATCGAATAGTCGGACGTACAAAGAGTTCGTCGTCGGTCCGATAATCGTTCCCGGGGCCGATCTTGATTAATAATTGATGATAATTAGAGAGAGCGAGAGAAAAAAAAAGTTAGACAACGCGAGCGAACGGTTCGCTGGACGGATTCAAAGAGAATGACAGATACTGACACTGAACACCGCGTGCTTCGTGGCGGACGAAGCAACCTCGCGAGAAGACTCGCTCCGGATATAGGCCGACCGATGGATATTCCTTCTAATTCGCTCCCTCTCCCGTGTTGTTCCTCTTTCCTTCGCTCGCACAGGCACACGCTCCCCCGTCCTCGTCATCGTGTACGACGAAAATATCGTCGAACGAACGAAGGAACAAACGCAGAGTACCGCGGAACCGTCCAACGGAACTGGGAACTTGGTTGATCGTCCGGGGACTCTTCGTGTTTTCCAAGTTCGCTCGTTCAACAGAACACAATACCAACATCGAGCGTCACCGAAGGAATTGTTCGATCAACGTTTACGTTCAGTGTCTGCTAATTTTCTAACGAACGTCATCCCGCTGCGAGTTCCTACGGTACATAGAGAGAAGGTCCAGAGAAGAAGCCTCTTCCAGACAGGGAAGATTCGAAGATAATTCAACGAGGCATGAAACAAACATCAAAGAATGATCACCATAGTGACGCGTAGTTTTCCGGCGTAAACTGAATCGTCGTTGCATAATTTTCCTAAAAATACGCGAAAACGGGCAGCCGTGGGCACGCGATTGCGCGAGCGTCAGAAATATTCGCGAGCCTACGATACTCGATGAACGTAGCACCGCGAATGTAAATCCCGGCCTACTTTGCGGGACAGTGAAGTGCCGACAGCCTCGGGAGCACACGAATACGACCGTGTACGAGATCGTCCGCTGTGCAAGTGATCGGACCACGCAGCCACGAGCCGAGACCTGGCGCACACCGTAGTGAACGCGACTGTTCGGGACGATTCGAGTATGGTGCCAGAATTCGTTCAGTGAGTGATGTCTGTCTCGGAGTGGATCCTCGGCCTAACGAACGACCAATCGTTTCGCAGCGAGCCAGTCGACCGAGGTATGCAAACTCACGACAATCCTACTCTAAACTGTTCACCATGTTTCAGTGGAGACACCTCTTTCGAGCACGAACACTGTTCTCTCGATACCATATTTGACGTTCCGTGGAGAGGTGTCTCCCCGTTAACCTCCTTTCAGTAGTTAGTTCTTTCGATTCTTTCAATTCTTTCAACACAGCGTCCCTTCGGTCCCATCCCTGAGGTTGAACCGCGAGAAGATTCCTGTTCGTGCAACTGTATTTCATATACGACCGTGTAGGACCATAATCGTACCGGCTCTCGACGCGAGAATGTACGCGGATCGAGCGAACGAGTCAGCTACGCGTAGCGAGACTCCGCGCTCAGCCCGTGGGATATATTTAAACGCGCGCGTCTCGTGTTACTCGCGCATCATGCCGAGCCGAGAATAGGAATTCGCGTGCGCGCGAGCGTGAGCACGTCATTCCGAGTCTCTTTTCAGCGCGATGCTCTTAGCGTTCGTTCATTGAAAAACTCGAATTCCGTGAAAGACCCGGGTAACGAGCTTTTCGGGACCGAGGGGCAGCATTCGACGATTCCAGGCGTGCTAGTCGCGAATATAACTGGTCAGGGGAGATAGCTGGCCGATGGAGGAGATAGCTGATCGGGATCGTTCGACGATGACCGACATTCCTAAGTTCGGGGGGACGCGATCGGGTGTACAGGCTATTTAAATATCCGCTGGAATCTCACGAGGTATTCCCTTCGAGTTTCCACGTTCGTGCTTTGGGGAAGAGACGCTGGTAGGGTGAGGGAGAGATTCTGGAAAGCAAAGGGCGGCTGTCGTGGGAGGAAGGACGGCAAGGCTAGCTCGTAGGATCGAGACGAGCTCCATTGTTGAAGTCTTAATGCACCTCTTCCTGCCAATAACCCCTCCCTCTCTGCCACCGCTCGCACAATGACACCCTTAATGGCTGCCCAGGAGGCAGCGGCGCGGATTCGAGCCGCGACCCTGCCCCTTTGCCTTCTTCCTTTCTCGAAATACTACAGCGGAGATGCGCGTCAACGCCATTGTCTCTTTCGAATCGATACCTGTTAGTAAAGACCGGTTGTTTTTCACGTACTTTGAAAACATATCGACTGACGTCCTGGCATTGAATTTTATCAACGATTCACAATATTGCGAGCGAAGAAGCATCGGAAGGCGAACAACGGAATTTACCTTTGCCTTTTCGATGACTCATCGTTAAAAGGCTTTTTCAGCCTTGGTCCGTCGCGGTGAATTAAAGAGCATCCGTCGCAAGCACTCTTGAAAACGATCGCGTCGAAAACCGTCAGACAGCGATTGTCCCACGGCCAAACAAGCACCCGCTCTGATTTCTGTCATTTGCCTCGTCGTCGGTGTCGCATCAAACGTTGATCAAATGGCGGACGCGTTACCGTGATATTGACACGGCTCGCTCTCTGATAATTTCACAGTGTATTTCAGCGTGAAACTGGCGCCGCCAGGGAAGAGGAAGCACCAAGCGTCCCGATGTAAAGGACAGTAATTAGCTATGGCACGGCGAGGAACACTCCGGGCATCGGCTATTACGGATCGGGGAGCATGAAATGTCATCAGCAGAGTCCAGCCAGCCAGCGTTTCTGGAATCGACATTTTGCGGCTGGAGCGTCGTGCGGAGCGAAGATCGCGCAGATAACGGGCGTCGCCACGACCTGCCGGCTTTTCTTTTCTTTTCTTTTCTTTTCTTTCTTTTCTTTCTTTTTTTTCCTTTTTTTTCTATTTTTTTTCTCTTTCCTTTGCCTTGACTCTCATTTCTTTTCTCTTCGATCTCGTCGTTGTGCGCTACGCTCAAGATAAAAGAAGAAGATCTGGAACCAGGGGCAGACTTAACCGAGGAACGAGGGAGCGTATGTAATGTTAAGCTTAGCTGGTTGAACACGGGTCAAATATACCGCACGATTGACGCATTTGGTCCCCTTCAACCAGCTGTAGTTGACATTAGACTTCGACGTCGAGTCATCCTACAAGAGATGACCACATTGTCCAGTGAGAACGTGAAGTGTTCGTGACATCGGTTTGCGTAGTGTTTAAATAATTGATCGTTCAAAGGCCGTAGCCGTCGATACAGTTCTGTTCACGCGGAGAAGTAATTTGTAGAGAAAATTAAGCGACGGCAGAGAGTTTAACGACGTTCCACGAACTTCTGTGTTACGGACAGGCTCGTTTACGTAAACGTTACGAATTCCCGCAGTGGTGAAAAGAGAATCGCATAACGCAGTAACGGGGTGGGTACAAAGCGAATCCATTTACAGTTTTAACGACTCGACTCGTTCGGTACGTAGTAAAACGACGTTAGAACGCGGCCCGTTTCTTCGTTCTAACCTCAAGATCGAGGTTAATGGCGCACATTGATTGACACGGGTAAACCGTTCAACCTATTTCATGGTATTTCGTGCATGCCAGTGTCCTTGTTCTTGCAGTATTCCAACAGATACCTCGCAACAATGGAACAGACCATTATTTTCCCTTCGACATTGTCTGTTAATTTTTTGTCCTCCCTCTGTGTGTAGAATTGGTGTCAACCTTTCGATAGGTTGTGTAACAGTAGATAATTGTTGGGAATTTCAGTGCGATTTCAAGTTACAATTGGTCCACTGTATCCCTTTTTGTGATCATATTGGCTTTAAGTGTACGAAGAATACGGGGAAAGACCTGAGAGGCTTGTAAAATGTATCTTTTCGCTGACTATATCTGATAAATTAGTTTAAAGAAACCACTTACATTATTTAATCAGTTTTGTATATTAAACATAAAGTTGGTATAAAATTATTTGAAATTCTGGAATACGCGAAGCATCGATCTGTTTCAATTTTCTTTAAACGCTGATGTATCATTGAACTCATTTTTGAATCTGCAATCCGCTTTTCTTATTATTTTTTAATACCGCTGAAACTTGCAGAACAGTTGAAACTAATCGCTCTGATATTTCACGTTCTTATTTTATTTACAATCGATCGTTTCGAAATAAAATTGTAATCGATGTAGCAACGACTTGAAATTTCTCCTTTAATTGACAATAAATGGTGTACAATGCGATGAGGAGAAGGGAGGATGATCGAAAAACTTCAAAGGGGAAGTAAATCAAACCAGTGCTTTCTTTAACACGTTCAACTACTTGACGCTCGTGCTGCTCTGAGCTTCTTCTAACTTCATTACCGCAGACACTTGACACGTGTCACATTCTCTCGTGTTACATCAAACTTTCGCACGTTCTACAAAAATTGCGGCCAAAAAATGTTTGGAAACTTTTTTGATATCGAAGAAGAGGAAGCACTTTCAAATGGATTTTACTAAAATTCATATAAAATCGTTTAAACGCGATACGATTTGTCATCAATACAAATGAAATTAATTTCAGCATCTTTGTAACTTTATAATTATATAAAAGCAATTTGTCTACAACTCTTAGCTTTATTGCTGTTAATATTTAATATATCAAGTACGTAATATATATTCTTACGTATAATTTTCATTTTTATTCACTCGGTATAAATAGATATATTTTAATCGTTGGTGGTTTTAGTGTTAGTTCAATCTGTAGAGTAAAATTATTTCATATCTGACTGAGAATCAGAATTCAGATTTACTTCTTCCTCTTCATCGAAATAGCAACTGTCACGGCACGGAGCAGCATTGTTATTAAAGCAATGTTATCTTGTGTATATCTTCAGTAGTTCAAAATTATGAGAACTGAAATAGAAATTACGCTTCGTAACAAAGAGAACGATACTCTGAGGTTATGTACGGTTATACTGCGCTGCGTCATTCTACGTTCAATGTGCGCCGCCTGGGATGATTATCATATATTGTTTTCCAGTTTAATTATTGTACAAATTTAATAGATGTTACATGCTTTTTTCGAAAATTTTCTTTCTACAAACTATTTGTTAATCGTAAAATAGAAATAATTATTATCATACAAATGGTTTCAATTCGTTAAGATAACAAATCATTTGTGAATTATGAAATAGAAATAATTATTATCATACAAATGATTTCAATTCGTTAAAGTAACAAATCATTTGTGAATTATGAAATAGAAGTAATTATTATCATACAAATGGTTTCATAACAAACCATTTGCGCGGTGTAAAATAGAAATAATTATTACTAGGTAAATAGCCCCGATTCTTTGAAACTACAAGCTATTTGTGAATTGTAAAATAGAAATAATTATTATCATACAAATGGTTCCAATTCGTTAAAATATCAAACCATCTGTGAATTGTAAACTAGAAATAATTATTACTGCATAATTGGTCCCAATTCTTTGAAATTACAAACCATTAGCGAGCTGTAAAATAGAAATAATTATTACCAGACAAATGGTTCCAATGATTCCAATGGTAAATTATAAAATAGAAATGATTATTATTAGATAAACGATCCCAATTCGTTGAAACTATTCACAGTTAACTTCGTATTTCGCATCAGTGCCAATTTTCCTCCACATATTTCTGGAAGTTTGGTAATTTATTGTACACTTTTTACTAACTCCATTAGCACCAGAGAAGAGTACAATTTTACTCGAGCGATCAATAACAAATATAAGCAAGCAATGGAAATTTACTTGTACCTCAAGGATGAATTTTCATCCACGTGACAATTCACTCGATAAAATGGTCGTGCACATACCGATACCGTTACGCATAAATTTTGGCCTCGAACAGCGCACTCGACATTTATTATTTCAACGAATAATAACAAATCTGTAGTAGCTAAATAAAAATTTATCGGTGCGGTAGATATCGGATAAGAGCGTTAATCGGTAATGTATACGAAACTGACCAATATATATTGTGGTATTAAAATAATTTACAAGTTAAACGGTTATTTAAAAACATTTCGTTTAAACGATGATTTGAACAGTTCGATAGCAGACAAAATGTGCTTTCCGCGCAGTAAATAATATATTGGTACTTTATTTTCAAGTTTCATTGCAATTTAGTGGAGTTAAAATTTTATTCGGTACATTACTATAAAAAGAAAACGTAGTTCTATTCAGAGTCACCTATTCTAAACGAATTTATTGCAAAAATATTCACCATAAATACATCGTAAAACTTTATCTCAGAAATACCTAAACTCACCGTCACTTGCCTCTCTCTCTCTCTCTCTCCCTCACTCTTTTTCTTTTCATAAATCACATTCTTTTATAATAATATTAAATTTCCAGAACTTCGAAACTAAAATATTCGGAGTGTTAAAAATCTTCAAAAATTTAATCAAAATAATATAACGATACTATGCGAATATCAGTTCAGCTGATATTAACCCCTTGACCTCGAATGACGAGGGCGACTCGTCGTGGTAATTTCAGAGCGAAATGAATAATGACTTGTTCCATTCGTCACGACGATCGAATTACTTTGAATCGCAGTTAAATTATATAAATTTCTTTATTTTGCAATAAGAAAACTCGTTTTACTTTCAAACACTTCTTATACGAACGTGTGAATAAAAAAAATGTAATCGGATTCAGATGAAAAATAATTTTAACCCTTTGCACTCCGCTGGCGCTGCTATGGCGACGTGCATAATTTTCTTCAGAGATTATGCTTTGAATTAAATTCTATATTTTCATCAATTCAGACGCTTCTTTCATTTTAAAATAAAAGTAAATCAATCAAATGAATAAAAAATCGTAAACACGTATAATTTTCTTTTTCTCTTTCCAAGAGAACACTTCAAGTTTCCACAATAGTCCTTTGAAGTTTAAAAAAGTTCGCGAGTGCAAAGGGTTAACATATTATATATATTAATACAATATATTTATATATTAACATATATAATTATATATTAACACACAGTATATAATTAACATTTCTGTATTAAATTTATTAATTGACATCTGTGTTATAATTACATTACAGATGTTTGTGCAAATGTATATTTTTGTGAGAAATAGGAAAGGAATGAAACCTGGATAAAAATTTGTTTTGTCATTACAAGGTTCCAAAAATACATTTCTTTAATTTCACACATTTGAAAAATATCCACGGTTTATTTACGAGCAAGCTACGAGTGCAAAGGGTTAATTAAATCGTACGTCGAGGTGTCAAGGAACAGCCAGGACTTGAAAATAAATTTTCACGAAAGCGTTAAAATTTTCTTAGACGTTAGAATCGATTTACGCGACCTGGATCGACTCTTTCTCGGCCACCTTTCACGCGGACAGCGTCGTCTTCATTGAATTCAATTGAAGACGAGCGAAACTACCCCCGCAGGACGCACTATCTCACGCTAACTGCGCCGTTGTAAAAGCGAAGTCCGCGCGAAACGACACCGCGTATAATAGACGACATTACGACTCTTCAAACACTTACGTCCAGCGAAATTGCTCCACTAAATCCGGATTCCGGTATTAAATTCTCTTTCGTGGCCAACATCCCCTCGTCCCTCCATCGACCATGGTTGCCATAACGTGTGGAGATGGTGCAGCAAATTGCACGAACCGACCTCGAATTAGTGAACCTTGAAATCAGCTATTGAAGAAACTACTTTTGTCGCGAGCAATGGTGACTTAGAATTAAGGAAGATTGAAGAAACAGAATTTTTGCGTATTATTGATGAAAACAGTATGGTGATCGCTTGTATTTGATAAAAGAGCAGAGATGGATAGAAATATATTTAAAATCCATTTTTATTATTATTGTTATTATTATTATTATTATTTATTATTATTATTATTATTCTTTTAATGGATAGAATGTGAAGTATCCCAGAATTTTTTGATAAGAAAGATTTTTTTTGGAAGAAATAGAGAAAACTGTGCGTATTAGTGTCAACATAGTTAGGAACGAAAAACAGCAATTTTTTCTGCATCAATATGTGTCTCCTAATTGGCAGCAATTTTTTTTTATGCGTGTTTAAAAGCTAGAAAATTCTGTAACACGATTGGATCCTTTGTTCGTTCAACAATGTGCCAAATAATATTCATTTCGATCCGACATTAATTGCTTTACGATACGCGAATGAAAATTGGAAATTTAACCATTTTCTATTACCAGATAAAATATTTTATTTTTCTTCCGATCGTATTGCAATTTTACGTATTTATTTAAAGCATGAAGTTATGAGTAAAAAAATGACGTGCTCACATTTTTTTCTTTTCAAATATAACATCATTTGCGTGACTATTTCCAAGGAACGTACAAAGGTTAGTTTACGCATGTTTCCAGTTACTCGCGATACTGTTTAAATATAACGAAGAAATTTGAAAATTAAACGAACCGTAGCTCGAGGTTAAACCTACGAGTCTGTCAATTTTCTTCAGAAACAATATTTACACGCAACAAACGACGGTATTCCATTAAACGGAAAACGGTGTCATCTATCTATAAGATGCTAAAAAAAGGAACGAATTGACGAGTGCAATTATTTCTAAGGTATTCACTGGGACAACGATTAAACGAATCTAATTATCTTGACGGTTGTTACACTTAATTGTATAAATTTACAGTCCCAAGAAACGGTCAGAGTGTATCGTTGATCGAGAACCACTCTCGATTTAAACAATCCCTCCTCCTGGTTGCATTTTCTGTGCGCGTTTCGTAACTCAGGATTTAATGGAACCATGCACTTCTGCGAACAATCAGATTTCTTTTTTTTCTTCTTTTGTTTTCTTATTTTCCTTCCCTTCTTATTCTTCTTCTTTTTTCTTTTTTTTCTCTCTTTTTTCTTTTTTTTGTCTTTTTCTTCGGTTCCTTCGTTGAATCTTTTTTAAGTAGATCACTGTTTTCGAGGTAATGGGACCACGGTTCGTAATTAGTCTCGGCTTCTAACTTTAGCCCAGATACATTCATGTATGCGAGAGAGGAGTGGGTAAACACGGCTGGTGTTAATTGGAACTGTGATTTATATTTAAGGGGGAGCGTGTAAAATAAAATTGATCGCGCGAGTGCTACGATACGAACCGGCAACGACTATGTAATATTCGGATGCATAATCAAATGCAAAATTGCCGAGAGATCGAGTTTAAATGCAAGCTTCGCGTTATGTATTTAACGAGATCTTTTTCTGTTTCAAGTCATCACTTGAATTTAGTATTCGTGGATTCGTTCGTCAATTTAATTCTTGTCGATCGAAACGTTGTGAAATTTTCAGTTAAATCGTTTGCGTATCATTGGTAACGTTGTTTTAGGTAATGATCCGTGAGTTTGTATTTCTGTCTTCTTGTAACAAAAATTTTGAATTGTGCATTTTTGTTTTATTTTCTTATAGCAGAATTTTTGTTTCGTGTTTTTATTTTAGTTTTCTATAACAGATATTTGTCAGTTTTATATTTCTATTTTAGTTTTCTATAGCAGACATTCGTAAACTTTATATTTTTATTTTATTTTTTTGCAGCAGAATTTTTAAGCTTTGTATTTTTATTTTAGTTTCCTATAGCAGACATTTGTAAGCTTTATATTTTTATTTTATTTATTTATAGCGAAATTTTTAAGCTTTGTATTTTTATTTTAGTTTTCTACAGCAGAAATTTATAAATTTTATATTTTTATTTTACCTTTCAAACCAGAATTTAAAAATTTTACATATTTATTTTATTTTTCTACAGCAGAAACTTTTTTTTTTATAGCAGAAATTTTATAGTTTTATATTTCTATACAGATATTTTTAAGTTATATATTTTCATTTCATGTTTCTATAACAGAAATTTCCAAGTTTCGGAACATAAAATTTTTCACTCTGCAAAGTATTTCAAATATTCTCATTAACCTTATCACTTCTCCTATCTACAATCAAGTTTAAGTTACAATTTTGTTATTTAATATTAATATAACATTTCACTTAACTTCTAATCACTGCAATATAACAGTGACACATATTGCAGTGTCACGTATAAAATATTAATAGCTGCAAATTGTTCATTACATTCATTAATTTAGATAAATGACAAACTAATCGACAATTTTCGTTAAATTAGAGCACCTTTTCCAACTAATTATGTACCATAACTGCATCGAGCGAAACGATTCAAATTTCACGTTATCATAAAAGATACAAGAAAATTATAATTATTACTATTCTTCCAAAACACTGTACATATTTGAAACTTAATTGATTTATTACCTACCGGTTAACTCTTTAATTGATCATGCATTTCATAATTGTGCAGAAAGTTAATATAAAATTAATGAAGTTCCAGATACATAAAATTCAAAATTATTCGAGAGGTAATAAATTCATATTTTATTTCAATCAAGTGTACTGAAATTTACTTGAAATTTATGAGCAGATCGTTAACTGGAACATAAGCTTTAATTTCTACTGCTCATTAAAAATTATAATCATGGCTGCCTCCGCTAGTAGCATCGAATGTGAACGTTATAAACATTAAAATTGCTTCGTAACGCTACTTTTTAATAACAAGTAGAAAATTTCTCAGTGTAATTGTTTAATTACTCTTATTAATCAACGAATTACCGCTGCAATGTTGTGTGACAACGTTTAACCATATTTTCCAGAATCGTTTTGTATCATATAACAATATTACGCACGAGATATTAAAACAAGCGATACTAACGAGTTTAAAAATAATTGCTCTTCTTGAAAAAATAAAAAATGATACTCTTTTCTGTATTATGGTTCTAAAAAAAAATTGACTGCGAAAGAATATAGTGTGCATATCTGGCTGAAATTGTCGTGTAAATATTTCTACATAATGTATAGAAATACCAATTTACCATCTTTTAATGGTATTTTAAATTATTAGTACTTTATAGTAGTATGTGACTTATTGTTAGAAATTATGTACTACATTTATATTATGTACTCATGTACCTACATTTTTTTAATTTTATTTTACACACTTATTACTGTACAATTAACACTTCTGTCCTCCTCGAGTCTATACCTTTTTAAATATTGCTTTTATTAAGTACTTTATTAGTAATAATATTCCTTTAATTTTATTAATAATAATATTCCTTTAATTTTATTAGTAATAATATTCCTTTAATTTTATTAATAATAATATTCCTTTATTTAATGTATTTAATTTTTGAATTTCCTTCTTCAATACTGTACGTACATTTTCTAAGTAAAAAATATTTTTAAATTAAACAAAAATTTGTTTAAACAGATACGAACGACTAGTGTAAATAAAGAGGACAGCACAGTTGAATTTTATTGCTATTCCACTGTACCGACGCCAGACATTTCACGTATAGCAATTATTGATTAATAAATTTTTTAATAAAAATAAAATGCAATTTCTTTTTTTTTTTATAAATGAAAAAAAATTTCCATTATATAGAATTAAAGACTATATTAAAATCGTTTAAGTCGTACTAATTTTATACCACTGTACGTTTGATATGAAGTTTATAAAATTATACAAGCACTTTTAAAAGTCAATTTTTTTTCTCTGCCATTTTTCGTTTATTCTTGCAACGGTTTATAAATTTCCGTTCAAATCGTTCAATGTGAAACTTCTATTTCACGACAGTATTAAAATTCGCCTCTTTAGCTCGCGCTCGTGCTCACGACGTAGTAATTACACGACACGAGTGCGCCCCTCGAAGACGCAGCGAAACGAGAGGGTGGCGTGTAAGGCCCGATATTGTAATCCGTCGACAGGTACAGCAGCCGATTGTTGGTTCGACCTAAATATTCCTCTAAATTAAATTTCATCCCGCTGCATTTCATTACTTCGACCGACTAATAACGATTAATCATTAAGATGAGCAGATATTGACGAAAGTTGGTTAAATTAAAAAGTCAGAAAAATACAGAACCAACCGATTAGATTCATTTAATTCGCGGCTGTAATTTATATTCAGATATGTATATAATAATGCATATAACATGTTTTAGCACGTGGCATGCGGGTATACTTCGCCGCCGACTTGCGCGTGCAGCGGGCGTTTTTTCGCGAATCGCGCGGAAGTTTGGTTTTTTCAGTAAAATCGCAGTAAATCGAGAACTACTTCGTTTTTATGAACGAAACTTTTTTCATTTTACACTCAAATATATACTGTATGATTATTTTAACAAAACAAAACGATATTTTTACGAAATCACAAAAATAAACGATTTTAAAAATTTTATAAAACACGACCTGTACGTTTTGTAGCTAGCACTGCACCATTAAATTTGATTACCGCATTACTGTAATGACACCACGATTCATCTATAGCAATTATTACTTTAAGAATTTTCGAATCAAAGCGAAAAACTGTAATCAATCGTAATTTTCCCTCTGATAAGCAGACAAAATTCGGGATACAGAGGGATAAAATAAACGATGAAAACGTAACTAAGTTGTCAGACATATCCATACGTGTCTACATATAATACATAGCAGAATAATATTAGAATTATACAACTATCAAAATAAACTTAGCAACGCATATAAAATTGATAAACCCTGACACACTTCTGAAGCAACGAGAACGAACTTATCGCTCGATTTAAAAACTTCCAGCGGTTATTTCTTCAAATATTTGATTAACTTCCTCGTAAAATGTAGTTTGTTCTTATTCCAAACTACTCTGGTAAATTGTGATCAGAATTTGGGTACAGTTAATTTTAAGCGAGCATTTAAAATCACGAATCTTTCCTTTTAGCTCCTATCAATTATAATACTATCATTTGATCTAGAAATAAAAATAAAAATTCTTTCTTCGTGTCGTACCGAGAACCGATCTCTCGTTATCGTAAACCGAGATTTTGTTTAGGCGTCGAGTGCGATACGGAACTGCGTCGAGGCACTTAAGACATAGGCCAGATGGTGGGCCATAAAATTTGGAAAATTCCCATCGCCGGCGAAAACTGTGCTTGCAGTCAGTCACAGCCGAAACACAGTACAGTGTACACGCTTTCCTTTTATCGTAGTTTTATATATTGTATTTCCGACCGCTCCGCCTTTAGCTTAGTTTAAAGATTTCTACACTTCAAAATTTGTATAAACTCTTGACACTGTTTGTGCCATTGTATTTGTACCGAACAGATAAAAATAAAATGCATATGGATAAATATATACTTGAAGATAAATCTTTATGTATATCTTCCACAAAAAAATCAGGAAAAATCGCTCGAAATATACAAAAAAAAAATTTATAAAAATTCTACAAGAAATCATAAATTGGCCAGTGTTGATGTACCTTGACCTCGTTACCTATTTCTGACTGCCACGATGGACAATTTCCAATCAAAACTCTCCCTGTAATAGCACACAAATTTGGCAGACTAGAAACCAACCCTCCTATTTTCAACTTTCATCCAGCTTCAAATTGTCGTTCTCATGCGACGCTCTCAGCACCGAATACATAAAACCGTTTTTCCAAAACCCGTCCGCAAACTTCGCCATCCCGAAGCGCGCAATTCAACCATAAAGCTTTCGACCTTTTTTTTTTTTTGTTTTATTTTTCTGTTGTGTCGCTTTTTCTCTCTTTTCGGGTAAACTGTTTCGAATACGTGATTGTTTACGTGCCTTTCATGACGCCGAACGATACCGAAAGCGTCGACTTTGAACAGTCGCTCTTGTTCAAGCGCTGTTCGATGCAAGTCGATGTAATATCATTGTAAAAAAACAAAAAACAAAAAAAAAAAAAAAGCAAAAACGACAGAAAAAAAGAAGAAAAAAAAGAAACAAGGCACGGTAGAGGCAATACGGCGTGAATCATTCAGCACGTGAAGTAAACTCCAATTAAGCGGAGCGTGCAGATTGCATCGATAGTTACGACGGCAATGTTTCATGAACACCGACAATATTTTCGAGCTGGCCCGTGTGTTCATTGGCTACACGGACCATTATTGGAGATTACCTACGATATCAGATAAAACTGAAAGATGGTACGAGTTTCCTCGCCGCGTGTACGGGAAATACGCGCGACCGCCAATTATTTATTAGTAACGATTATAGGATTACGTGAACCGTACCTCTCGCGCATGAAACGGTAACGTTCAGCTAGATTAGCCTGATTTTTCTTCAGATCGTTCTGACCAGCAATTACTTTTCTCCTGACTTTACGGATTATAAGAAATACACAGGGTAGTCTATGCAACTGCTTCAGGTTGCAGCTTTGTTACCGTCACGGTTAACGCTAGAGCTACCGTACCGGTCAAAATGACTGGTTTATAATTACTTATAAAAATTTTAGAAATTTTAGAAAATTTAGAAATTTACAATAACGAATTTTTAGGGATCTTCTGTAATTTTTTGTGAAAAATATGCACAAAGAATTGTTACCCTTATTATAGGCTTTTTTCGAAATACCTATCATTTTAATTTATTTGGTACAAATAACTCTACTTTAATTCTTGGTAGTTCTACTGTTAAAAATGTACTCTAGATGCTGGGAACCATATTTTCCTTTTTTTTTTCCGTTGCTTCTTTTTACAATAGTATTAGGTACAATAGTATTAGGTTGTCCCAAAAAGTTTCTTTCGTTTTATTAATAAGCAATGGATGCATAATATTTTATGTTTTACAATTTATTATTATGTTTATTATTTGATGCAATTTATTATTATTTATTATTATATCGGATCTATTTTGCTCTATTATCTTTCTGCACCTCGCGTTTAACAAATGAAGCTTTATGTTTATATAAACATTGCAAAACGAAGTTATTGCGCGAAGATAACGAAAGGAACTTTCGGGATAACGTAATAGATGTGCATTTTGCAACTGTTTTAAATGGGTGCCCTTATTTTCTTTTTTTTTCCATATTTCTACTCCTCTCGTTATTCTACGTAAAATAGTATTAGCATAAAGTGGTAAGAGAATGACTAGCTATCGAGATCCGGAAGATACTTAATAATAATATTTTTAATTATTTAATATTAATAATTGCGGAAGATTATTAGCAAGAAAAGTAACAAAGTAAATGCGGAAGAATATTAATAAATGCCCAATTTTTATAATACCAGGATCGAAATTTGATGTTAACAGCAGAACCACCGACGATTAACACTAGAACTACCGAAGTGGTCAAAATGACTGGTTTGCAATT